>MJUU01048595.1:0-32053 GCA_002080025.1 Modiolus philippinarum | reverse complement strand
CTTGGAGTCATTTGTTTGATTTTTCATTAGAACCTTTTACGTCTACAGATTTAAAATTAACATTGAGAGGTTTAAGTCACAGGAATGAGCACACACCTGTGTCCAAGTTACCCTTATTATCTTTTCATTTGATTGACATTGTGAAATTGTTAAATATTTATGATTTCCTTGATGCATGTCTATGGTGTTTTTTAACCTTCGCCTTTTTTGGCATGCTAAGGGCATCGAATTTGATCAGTAGAACGTCTAAGAGTTTTAATTGTAAGGAACAATTAATTAGGAGTTCCGTTGTTTTAACAGAGAATGGTATTTTACTGTTGATAAAATGGTCGAAAACCAGACAAGACCACAATTATTTACATAGAATTTCTCTGTGCAAGTCTGTTGAACCGTGTTTATGTCCCGTCAGAGCTTTTACCCATCTTGTCTCTCTCATACCTGGTTGTCAGGATGATCCAGTGTTTGCCTTGCCTGTCAAAGGAAGACTTGTTCCTTTGTCTAGAGCCGTTTTGTTACCCCGTTTTCGGGAGATGTTAGTCCTTACCGGTTTAGATCCGTCACTCTATTCATTTCACTCTTTAAGGCATGGAGGGGCTACCCTCGCCGCTCAAGCAGGGATCCCAGAGATCTTGTTGAAACACCATGGTGATTGGCGGTCCGATTGTTTTCAGACTTACATCAAAGAAGCCAGTGTTGATATGTATCATGTAACTTCTGCCATGAACTCTTTTATGCTTAAATCTGCCCTGGCACGCTCACGCATACCGAAGCAATAGTTACTCACCGAATAGGATTATCCCTTTTTTATTTTATTTTTTTTTTTCTGCATGTTTGGCGACTTCGTTTTGGGTTCAGGTGCTTATCATAATTAGTATATTGTAATGCGTATTGTATTGATAAATTAATATGTATGATGTTTATTATGAATAATTAAAGCACCTTTCGCCAAACATCTTGGTTGTCAATTTAAAACAAATTGTAGCCTGAACATCATCCATTTTGAATGTTACTCAATGGCTTCGTAGCCCTTTATTAGCGAATGATATATAGTGATCATGGGGTCCGTTCGTCTGTCCGTTTTTTTTCCGTCCGCTCTAGTATTAAACACTTTAAGGTGATAACTCCTCCTAGAGCACTTGGTAAAATTTAATGAAACTTTTACAGAATGTTCAGTGCATATTGTGTCATTGTCCACAAGCTACATGTATCTATTTTTTACTTTAATTTTTTGTCGTTGATTTTCTTACTGCCGCCATAAGGGTACACACTTTGTGGCGATAACACTCTTCCTAGACCATCTAGTGAAATTCTATGTAACTTTCACAGAATGTTCAGTTTACATTGCCATTGTCACCAGCTATTTAAAAATTTGATTTGACTTGATTTTTTATTTTACAGTCAGTATTTGCGAATAATATTTTTCGAGTTTTCGAGTTGATCAAATAAACAAGGTTACTCTCTACATTATTCACAAAACTGAGCAATTAGAGCGATTATGTCGCCCTGTTGTGCCTCAAGTCGCCCAAAGTTGTTCCAAAAGAGACTTAAATATTTTAATAAACATTTGTAGGCAGACATTGCCCGGTTTTACTTTTATCTCATTGACCGCTCCCAACATGTGTTGCTTCAATGACATATTTAAGCTGCGATCGATGTTGCTCAACATTTTTGTCAAGAATACCGCTAATGGGGCCTTCTTGATCTCGCTTGAGAGGGTGAATATTGTTCACCTCTTGTTGAAGACCCTCATTAGACATCGAGATGTAGACAGGAGTAAAAGCCATGTCCTTGTTAAATTGGAGTTTTGTATGTATCGTGTGTATTTTTTTCACATGTGCATTCACTTCATATCCTTTCATATTTTTCTATTTAAGTTTTGATGTGTAAAAGTCACTGTACATGATTGCATTTCTAACAATTTCCATTTCCAGTTATAGTAAGTTAATTGATAAGATTTCTGTAGATTGTTCCTGTTCATCGCAGAGCCGAAACCCTATATATATAAATTCATGATTGTAAATACAAGTCAAACTTATCTCTTAGTATCAATTCATTGTTAAATTCAATGGAAAATACCCAAAATATTTACTGCCCAACTTTGAAATTGAAACGAGAAGTGAGCTAACAAAAACGACTGGAGCAGTTAAATAAATAAACTATAAAAATTGTGAACAATACATACCCCCGCTCCCCCCATTTGATTCAAAAAGTAAAACAAAATCAACCAAAATAAAAAATCAAGTCAAATCAAATTTTTAAATAGCTGGTGACAATGGCAATGTGAACTGAACATTCTGTGAAAGTTACATAGAATTTCACTAGATGGTCTAGGAAGAGTGTTATCGCCACAAAGTGTGTACCCTTATGGCGGCAGTAAAAAATCAACGACAAAAAAATTAAACTAAAAAATAGATACATGTAGCTTGTGGACAATGACAATATGCACTGAACATTCTGTGAAAGTTTCATTAAATTTTACCAAGTGCTCTAGGAGGAGTTATCACCTCAAAGTGTGTAATACTAGAGCGGACGGAAAAAAATACGGACAGACGAACGGACCCCATGATCACTATATATCATTCGCTAATAAAGGGCTACGAAGCCATTGAGTAACATTCAAAATGGACGATGTTAAGGCTACAATTTGTTTTAAATGAGACATTTAATGGTCTTCTTAGACAAAATATTTGTAATTTTTTTGTGTTATCACCTAAATAAAACGAGTTAACTAAGAACGCTTATCGTTTTAGAAAGCAAGACAAGACATTAAATAAAAAATGTTATTGCCTTGTATATCACAACATGTTTTAACTTAATACATCCTAAACTCTTCTATTTGTTTTCATGCAGTAAGTTAATACAATGCTATTTTAATTAAAAATAAAACGTTTTGAATTAATACGAGAAATGTCTTAATAAAGCAAAAACTTGTCATAAATAACACGATTTGTTGCCTTATAAGAAGACAAGGTTGTTTTATTTAATACGATTTATCACCTTATAAGGAGATAAGGTGATTTTATTTAAGAAAATTAGTGCGTTATAAGGTGTTCTTATAAGACAAGGCGAGTCCACTATACGCTTCCGTAGTTTGCGAGTCGCACCATATTTAGAAATCAAATCTTCATATCTTCTATAAAACTTCTTAAAGGTGTTAATCAATTTATGAAATCTGTAACCTTGCTCTAAAAGTTTGGATGTGATAGTAAGGTTACGCTCATTAAAGTCGTCAAGAGTAGAACAGACGCGTGCGAATCGTACTAGTTGTGAAATCAAAATCATCCCTTTTATCATAAATTTTAGTTTTAATTTTGCCAGAGTCAATGATAATAGTAAGATCAAGAAATGGGCAGTATTTAGAATCATCGTTTGCTTTATTAAGTTTCAGTTCTTGCGGGTTTATGAGGTCGACATAGTCTAAAAACTGGGGATTGTCAATAGTAAGGATATCGTCGATGTACCTGCTGTTATCGTTGAAAATTGAAATAAGTTGATCACTGTTTTGTACGGTCCATTCTGTAGTTTTTTCATAAAGTCCCGTTCGTAACAGAACAGAAAAAGATCTGCAATGAGAGGTGCACAGTTTGTACCCATGGGAATTCCAATGACCTGTCGATAAACGATGTTGCCAAGACGAACAATAATATTGTCCAGCAATAAATTCAGTGCCTTAATCATGTCATCACAAGTCCAGAAACTGGTCTTTTTATTGATTGTAATTTATCTAAAACTTCAATGGAATTTTTTACACTCCAAAAGTAATTTACACCAGAGTTTTGATAGTTTTTTCACAGTATTTGATAACTAACTCTTTAATACAGGTGAACGCACTGGTTAAATGGATGGATAAATCAGTGGTAGAACAGTTACTCGATGCCGAAATAAAACGATGTTTGTAGGGATTTTTGTGAAGCTTAGGAACCCAGTACATAGTAGGCAAGGTGTTATCTTTGGGTGGAACTTGGAGCATTTTTGTATCGTTGAATTGCTGTTTGGTTAATGATTTTTCTTCAAAATTAGTACGTTTGAAAGTGTTAGACTTTGATAATTCATTTTGTTGGACATAAGTCTTTGTTGTTTTAATGGTATCTCTAAAAATACATCCACTTCTGTCAATTATTTTTGCTAATATTCCCAATTATGTGCACATTGATGTTAGATTTTTTATCACTTTTTACCCCCTAGAGGGACATAAAAAGTGATATTCAGAAAAACTTCCGAATTCAAAATTCCATTTTTTTACTTTAATATATACCTTTATACGATATCTTCAAAATATAAAAAAATCAGCATAGCAAACCAGGCTTTTAAGAGACCTACAAGCATTCAAAGTTGACAACATTGCCCTCCTCCCCTCAAAAAATTTTGCCGTCACTAGAACAAAAACCGGAAGTGATGTCAATGGCTGTACGTGTAGCACAAATACCAAACTAAAATAGTCATATGACTGTTTACGGTCTAGAACAGGAAGTTGTAGGTTACACGTGTCAAACCGGAAGTGGATACTTTCCTGCCTACTGTTAATCATAAATACAAAAATTTCATCTACAAATTCAAATTTTGTACTATATTGTGTGATAGTTCGACACGTGACCCCATAGAAGTCCTATAGAGAGATAAAGGAGCGCACATGAGCGACCGGAAGTAGTTTGTATTTCCAATTGGCCACCGTTTTGACCGGAATGACCTATTATGCTGTATAAAGATATATTTCAGATGGCGTTGACTAAATGAATGAGTTGATATTTCTCATATTTTCTTGTTCCAAACTTCTATGGACTGATCTTTATAAAACGGAAATCGGCAGTGACTTGTTCTGGCAGTATTTCTATCACGTCTGCGTTAATTGTATAGAAGGGGGAAACTGCTATTGTTGTTCTAGGGTGAATTCTCTCTACCCACAATTTTCAAGTTTTATTCTATCATTTTTCCATTTTTCTTATCCCTTTGTGTACATAATTTACTTTTTCCTCTACTATCTCTCTATTTTATTTAATTTTTATCAAAGTTAATTTCCCCTTTTTAGGACTTTTACTGTGTTAATTTATTATTTTTTTCCCTTTTTCTCACCTTATTTCAAGATTATTTCCATTTTTCATCATATACGAAGGAATTTGAATTTTTCGCGCCATTTTTCTGTTTCCATGGCAACGGTCGCCATTGTGATATTTTGAAGACCAAAACTCGTATGTACACATGCTAAGTAACCTTCCTGTAAAATTTCAGTCAATTTGGAGCAATTTGAAAATTTCTCGCCATTTTCTGTTTCCATAGAAACGGTCGCCATTTTGATGTTTTTAAAACCAAAGTTCGTTTTTACACATGTTCAGTAACATTCCTGTCCAATTTCATTCCATTCTGAACATTTTTAATTTTTTCCCGCCATTTTTATGGTTTAATCACGGGACAGCTGTCCTCACTAACTCTAACAGAAAATTTGAGTCAAAAACAGAGGGAGTATACCTGGTTAACTGAACACCTGTATTTATTGTTATAATGCCCTGGGGTCTATCAATTAACCAAAACGTGTGGGTCGGGAGTTAATCTCGATTGCGAGGCAAAAAATTAGTTATGTAATTACTCGACAAAATGTCCACAAAAACTTTTTACCTGTAAACACATTTATTTTAATAAAAGTAAATGGTAACTGGATTTTGGTTCTGCAAATTTCATGCTCAGATTTACCTAAACATTTTTATGTAAATTAGTAAACAAATCAAAATTCTGTTTGTTCATTGGGCACCCGATAAACAACAAACAAGCACCCTATACCATCGGCAATCCATTTGTTGTCTTCATTGGTTTGTTGGTTTGCGTAAATCATTCATCAATCACTCCCACATCGAATTTCTTTAAAATTTGAGTGAAATTAACATGAATTAATGGAAAATATTTTTATTTGAACTTTGATTATTTCGGTAAATATACCAAGATTAGCGGCAAAAAATAGAAAATGATACATATATGTTTTATTAGGATCTTATTTAAAACAAAACTTAGCTAAAGCGATTTTAGCTGCGGCAAATTTCGTTTTGCGTACTTTAGTGCAAAAAAAACAAGTGCTGTACAAGGCAGTTGATTAGATGCAAGAGTCACCAAGGGCCGGTGCTTCATGGATATATATCACACAGCCGAAGTTTGCCGATTGGTGGTACATTTGATATAGTGTCTCTATCAGGTCCGGTTTCAGTGTCGAAGTATGATTGTTTAAAATCGCATTCAAAATTAGTTTAATTATTGAAATTATGAAGTACTCTTGGTGTTTTTATACATGAAAGGGTGTCATGTGGATGTGGCATAATACGTTTTTAGAGCTTCCAAAAAATTTGAAGCAATACAGCTCGTATTGCTTTAAGGTGTCTCTGTGGTACTATTCCGCCATTTTTGTCTTATATTTGTTAATTTAGGTTTCATTCATTTAAGAATTTAACAAAATAGTTATTTAAAATGTAAAAAAAGTTCCAAAGTATTTACAATTATCATTCCTAATCATTTTTCCAACATTTTATCACAAAAAGGTGAACTAAAACACATAAGCTTTTAATCTGTTGCTGGATTTACAGAACACAGAAATTATGGAAGGGAAATAATTTGATAAAAGAATTTAACATAGATATCACTAGAAAAATTAATATTTCGAAATTTATCTCTCTTATTTAAACGGTGACCCCTTATTTTTATTTTTTATATGTAAACTATATAATTATTTCAAAACGCATGCAAAGTATGAACAAAATCTATAATAGATTTTTCAAGCTATCCCCTAATATAATCATATTCCCTCTATCGAAATATAACACAGTTATGTTTCTACACAGAATATTTCACAAAATTCTACAATAGGAAAATAATACCCTTATAGATCTTTCTCTTTCACATCTTGGATATTTGATCTTCTAGATATTTGATTCTAATCTACCTGGTGAGACATTAGTTCTGTAGAAAATCATTTAATTTCATAATTTTTCAGTCAATGTCAGAAGTGCAAATTATATGACTAACTGCGTTAAATTCCTATCGTTTTGTCTACAACTGCTACCATCATATGTGATGTTGATATGTGAGGGGGCGGAGGGGTTCTTATATCCCGACTTTATTTATACTGAATACCATGAACTTATAAACTGATCAAATCACTATTCGCAGTATATTTATGTCCTGAATTCCCGAGCTTGAAAACTCTTTCCCGGCACCCCGAAGAAGGTCCGGCCCCCTCAAATATGTTCATGTCCTTTCCCTTTCCTGAGATTCCGTCAAAGCCAGTGATCACTCCAGTTTCAACAATTTGTCATAAATACATACACCATTCTCGTGCTTATCTCGCGAAACATTTTTGCTTCAATGAGCATTATAGGTGACCTCTAATGTAATACCGGGGATTTCCTGAATGAAAAACCTCTTTTTTGAAACATTTAAAAGTTTTTGAAGAATTTAGACAAAATTGACTTCAAGTAATAAACATACTGTAGCCTGGAAACCTCTATTTTTTACGACGGTTGGATCGAATCACTTAACTACCTCCCGACCTAGATCAGAATAAATATGTGAGTGTGTGTTGATATATAGGGAATAATACATGGGGCAAAAACCGTATCACATGCCGTATCATCCCAACGGCCTCTGGTCCGAGGGCTGATATTAGTCGAGGGGTGAAACTACTTTATCCAAAAAATACTGTCAAATATTAAAATAGGTAAGAGAAAATGCATGTATTTTTCGAAGAAAAAAATTTCAAAATAGGCGGAGAGGGCTGGAGGTGGTTTGAATAAAATCTAACATGTAAAGGAAAAATGTTTGCACGATTTACCCCCAAACAATTTTTTGTAACCTTCAACCCAACCATTGAAATTCTTTAACCCCTCAACAATTTTTTAACCCTAAAAACTTTTACCCCCCCCCCCCCAATTTTTTTAATCATAAAAGTCAAATTGAACTAGAAGTGGTGCCATCAGAAAAGATGGCCATCCCCGCACTCACCTGTTTGACACAGAAAACAGTCGTTATAGACCCTTTGGGTAATTTTCTTCAACATTTTTAAAATCAAATTATTGATAGTCACTATTTTTACCAAGAAAGAATACAAGAATATAAGGTTGCTAGGTAGAATTTTAAAAAATGAGTGGTCTTTGATACTTTCATGAAATTTTCCAAATTTGGAATCGATTATTTTGAAAATCCAATTGGTGAAAATGAATGCCCTAATCGAAACAAATCCTAACAGTATTATTGCTAGGTAGAATTCCAAAAATAAGTGGTCTTTGACACTTTCAGGAATTTTACCAAATTTGGAATTAATTATTTTGAAAATCCAATTGGTGAAAATGATTGCCCTAATAGAAACAAATCCTAACAGTATGGTTGGTAGGTGGATTTCCAAAAAGTAAGTGGTCTTTAACACTTTCAGGAAATTTACCAAAATTGGAATCAAATATCTTTGAAATTTAATTGGTGAAAATGATTGCCCTAATAGAAACAAATCCTAACAGTTTGGTTGCTAGGTAGAATTCCAAAAAATAAGTGGTCTTTGAGACTTTCAGGAAATTTACCAAAATTGGAATCAAATATTTTTGAAATTTAATTGGTGAAAATGTTAGTCCTAATTGAAACGAATTCCAAAAAATTAGTGGTCTTTGAGACTTTCAGGATATTTACCAAAATTGGAATCATATTTCAGAGTTCTAAGTATTTTCCAAACTCTTCTCAAAAAATGAAAGCATATGCTAAAAGTTAAAAAAGTATGAGTCTTTAACATTTTCAGGAAATTTACCAAAGTTGGAACCGGAATCAAAATTCCGAAACTTTATTGCACATCTGCAGACTATATGTAACAATTCTACAAGAAAATTAAATCCATATATCCAAAAATGAAGGAAGGGTTCTACTGACAAGCTCACAGTTGTCAAAAAAGACTTCTTGGGCCTCTTGTTTGCACCAAGAGCAATATCAAAAATCCGAAAGCTTATTGCGCATCTGCAGCATATATGCAACAATTCTATAACAAAAGTAAATGGTGAATAAAAAGATATGGAGTAAATGCACATGAGACAAAGTCTCTACAAATACATGGTAAAAAAACAAGCAAAGGAACAACGCTTTTATTGTTGTTCTTCATCCTGAAGTCACCATGAGGCCTTCAACAATGAGCTTTGCTCATACCTCATAGTAAGTTCAAGACGGCCCCTAGCACCGGTTTAAGCGGAATTCTTTGNTAATTGTCGAGCAACGCTACATCCATGTCTTTCTTGGTCATGGGTGCGGGATTGTCAACAAACATCAATTAAACTGGCAAAGTGCTCTTACAATCACTGTCATCCTTTGCCCGACAAAAGCATTAGTGTCTTAAGCTAGTGGACAACTACAACATATAAACAAACACAAGGCACTCATCAAGTCGAATGTAAGAAAACTTGGCGTTATAAAATATTGAGATGTGGGCACTTTAAAACAGGTGGTCTGGATTACATTTAGATATTACAAAAATAATTGCCAAAATTTGAAAGTATCAATAGTATATCCATATGAGAAATTCTCTCACGCACAAGGACACCATAACTGAAAAATATAGAGAGCATAAAACACTAAATCCAAAAATGTAGGGGGAGTTCTACTGACAAGCTCACATATATATAATAGACATCTTGGGGCCTCTATTTTGCACCAAGACCAATATAAAAAAAAATGAAACATTTCTATAACAAAATTAAAACACTAAATCCAAAAATGCGAGGTGTTCCACTGACAAGGTCCATCTAACGGACAGACGGACGGACGGGACCAAAACAATATCCCCGCATTTTCTTCAGAAAAGTGCGGGGATAATAAAAAGTGATCTAGCAAAGCGATAAAGGATTGTGATCACAGGCACTTGTTTCATAAAAGAAGAAGAGAGGGAGGGACTGGAATTTTTTTATGAAACAAGTGCATGTGATTGTGATAAAGGTTGAGCAATGCAGTGAAGAGTATGACGTCATATGTAGTGTGAATACGGAATAAACGTCATGCACTGTATCACATATTCAAAACGTCTGTACTGTATTTACTACTAAACTATACTGCATTTTTATACAGATTTCTGGAGCCGAAGCAGATAACTGATACACCTGCCCCGCAAACTCTGTCTACAGTCAGACCTATAAAAAGTCCAGAAGAGCCTGTCGATTGTCAAAAACCTCGGTCGGAAAGAATACCATCGGCTGGATCCAAGAGGAAACATGTTTTTAACACTAAGTTTGGGGAAATGGACTCGGATCTTGTTAACTCATTAATGCACAAATTTCGATGGACGTCTACAACAAAACAATCTTTAGGAGAGGCATGTCTACCAGTTATACAGGTACCTGGAATTAAATATGATTTAGTAATAAAAATGTAGACATTTCTTATACAGTACAGTCCAATCGAACATCAAGTTATTCGTAGATCCGAGTGAAAATGATTGATTGGGAAAAAAACGATCCTCATTAATATCAAAAGACAAAAATAATGAAAACTATTTTTATTCTGTTGAGTTTTGGTGTCATCTCGACAAAACAATGGTACAATGTATATTCAACGCGTTACATTTAAACTGAAAAGCTTTTCACTGTGCACAACAAATGAATAACTTTTATCTTATTTAACTGATAAGCTGATAGGGTATAGCCGGTAGCCGTGTCACAATTTATTTTATAGAAAAAGAAATGGAAACGGGGAATGTGTCAAAGAGAAAACGACCCAAAGGGGAGTAATGACAACTCAGAGCCGCGATAAGATCTTCAATGAACGGTGAGGAAACTCCACACCCAACGGCAGGCCGGAGTCGGCCCCTAAATAAAGAGTAATCAAGTTCAGCGAAATAAACATCTTCCTAGACTCCTATAGACATAAAGTAAACTATAACTTATCCCCTACTTAAATTAACATGAGGTATAGAAATGTTACAAAAATAGTATCCATGGAAACATTTGTATTTTTAAAAAAGGAGACCAATCACTACCGTCCAATTACAGACCTATATCTCTTATTAGTTGTGTCGGAAAAATTATGGAGCGTGTTGTTTATAAACATGTCTTCAATCACCTTCAACAAAACAAATTAATCTATGAATATCAATCTGGATTTTTGCCAAAGTGTTCAACGGTACACCAATTAACTGTATATTAAATTCACTTGAAAATAAGGAGATAAACTGTTTCGTATTTTGTGATTTCTCCAAAGCATTCGATAAGGTTCGGCATAATGGATTGTTACACAAAATGAAATCGTATGGAATTGACGGAAATTTACTACAATGGTTTTCAAGTTATTTACAATTTCGACAACAACGAGTTGTAATAAAAAATTCGTCTTCTGAACTTTGCAATGTTCCAGCTGGAGTACCACAAGGATCTGTACTTGGCCCCTTACTATTTATCATATATATTAATGATATAGCGGAAAATCTTATTTCACTCAGCCGTCTTTTTGCTGATGACACTTCATTCAATTACTCAAGTCATGATCCTTTACAAATTAAATCTGTGATCGATCATGACTTGAAAGAACTTGATGAATGGTCAAAGCGATGGTTGATGTCTTTCAATCCAGACAAAACAGAAATCATGCTTTTTTCGAATACGGAAGCACCTCCTCTTCAATTTTCATTAAATGGAAAAATAGTTCCTATTACAAAATGTCACAAACATTTGGGGATTACATTTAGCTGCGATGCTAAATGGAATGTACATCTAGAAAATATAGTATCTAGTATTTCAAAACATTTGAATGTTCTTCGGAAACTTAAATATAGTTTATCAAGAAAAAAATTAGAAAAATTGTATTTGGTATATATTAGGCCTATTTTTGAATATACATGCGAAGTTTGAGACAACTGTGGGACTGGGAATGTCAATAAACTTGATCAGCTTCAATTGGAGGCTGCCAGAATGGTAACTGGTTTGCCGATTTTCACTAGTTCGTCGTTAATTTACAAAGAAATAGGATGGGAAGCACTGACAGTGAGGAGGAAAAGAAGAAAACTGCAAATGTTTTATAACAACCAAAATAATAATGCTCCAAGCTATCTTTGTAATTTAGTTCCCCCAAAAATCCAAACAACAACTAATTACCCCTTACGTAATGGAGAAGATATTATTCCCTTCTGTAGACTATCAAGTACATATGACTCTTTCTTTCCTTCAGTTATTCGCCAATGGAACGAGTTAAATCTTCCAATTCGCAATGTCAACTCTATTTCAAATTTTAAATTCGAACTTAGAAAACAAAATAATACTTATAAAGTTCCAGGTTATTATGGCACATCCCCAAGGAAGCTGAATATAATATTAACACATCTTCGATGCTCTGCTTCATTTCTTACTTATGATTTGTATAGAGTAAATATAATTCCTAACCCGTCATGCCGATGTGGTGCTGCACGAGAGGACTCCTGTCATTTCTTTTTTTATTGTCCAGACTACAATCAAATACGAGATATTTTGTATCAAAGTCTTAACTGGTTACCGAATGATATTGTAATAGATCTCCAACTCTTGACTTGTGGTAACCACAATCTTACTAATAATGAAAATGAAAAAGGTCTGAAAGATTTCTAATTGTTTGAAATGCCGTGTGAACACCACACACACTCACCCACACACCATCATTTGATTTTTTACGTATTCTTTCTTTTCGTTCATATAATTGTATTATACTTATCTTGTATTTTTGTATGCATGCTCTATCTACATTATTGTATTAAATTGTATTTGGGAGAAGACTTCATAAGTTGGATAAACTTGTTTCTCTAATTTTTGTCCTGTTTTCACCTTTCTTGAACAGTTGGAGAAATACTGTTCTCCTCTCTAGAGAGAATGTTGTTCTCGGCAAGTGATTGGATGAAAGTCAATTATGACGTCAAATATGTTTGCCGTTCTCTGACTTAACCATTGTGACGTCATGAAAAAAGGCGACCATGCCTGCTGACGTCACGCTCAAAGAACACATTTATTTCGGATCAACAGAAAAGGGGGTCATGTTTTTGTCCAAAATCTCCTTGAAATCATTAGAGAAATAAAATCCACAACCGTATCTCGTGAGAAACGACATTTCTACACTCTCGATAGTTAAATTTTCAAATATTTTAAACGCTCGGCAAGCCTCGCGTTTGAAAATTTGTAAAATTTAACTATCTCTAGTGTAGAAATGTCGTTTCTCACACGATGCTGTTGTGGATTCTATATGTCTTATCCTTTTTGTATTTAATTGCAAATAAAATATGTTCAAACAAACATATGTACCATGGGAAAATAGTATCCAGAGATGGAATATCAGTGATAATTTTTCCTCACGGAATAAATCTCATTAAAATGATATCCACTAGGGACACTTTTTCTTTGGGACAATCCCCCAATATCTCGATGTTAACCAGAAAAACCTATTTTTAAAGTTACGATAACTTATATAAATTTAATAAAACTAAGGACTATCTGTAACAGTAAAATATGTCCCCAGGAAAATTGGTCAGGAGGGAATAAATCTCGTAGCAAAATGTGTCTGGACATCAATTTTACAAAGAATATTTGTCCACAGGGATCGATTTTCCTGTTAATATCTGTCCCCGGACACATTTCTACCAGGACATATATCTGCCAAGGGAAAAAGTCATGTCCTTCAATGATATTGGTGTTATTATGATTATCTGTATTCTATTAGATCTTCTTAATGTTTTTTGATTTTTGGTTTTCAAATATATTTGATATTTATGTGCACTGAAGATGAAAAACCCTGAAATTCACAAAATCCCTAAATTCTTGAAATAAGATAGGTTTCTAGGCATTATTATGGAAGCTATTCATTTACATCTAAACCCCAATAAAAACTTATACAAAGAAGAAATTTGACTTTTTTAAGCCGATGTTTTTGGTGGAGGACAAAAAAAGTTTTGCCGCTGCCTATGCTGGAAGAAATTCATACAGAAATTTTGACTGCATTTCTATTTTTGTTTGCTTTTGAATATCCTCTAAGTTATTTCTACTCTTTCAGACTTTTGACACTTGGTTTTCCAAATATTTGTACTTTTTCCGTTCTTAAAGGGACGGGTGCTCTCGGAATGTCTGTCTCTAGAACTAAAATTACTGTAACTTCGATATTTTGTTAATTTTCTAAATTTAACGTGTATATTTTACAGACGGTACCACCAAATTCGACAATAGAAAGGAAATCCGACATGATACGCCTCCATGGGCAAAGGTACGAAGGGTCTGTTGGAGAGTGGCAGGAAGCTGTGTTATGGGACAAAATACAGCTTAGAGGCCAGGTTCATCATACCGACCTCAGTGAAAAATCTATAGGAATGCCAGAAAAGATCTTATTAAAAAGGTAACCTTCAACAATGAAACATGACATCAACCTATTTTGTTAAATAATTGAATTTTAAAAATGTAAGATGATTCTTAAACTGAAAATTTTTGTACCTTTTTAATGATATGTAGTAGAAAATAATGTAAGTCATTTTACGATATAACTGACCCTATGGAACTCATCTAAATAACAAAGAGCTGTCACCGAATGGCAGCCAAATATACCCCCCGCTCATTGACCCCTGAATCGATATGGTAAGTGCAAATTTAAGTTGGTGTGGACACAAATACAGGTGTGGATAAAGTACAAATGAAATGAAAAAGTGTGTTTCTCAAACAGTTTAATTTTACAATATCTACGCTTTATATTATTTCTTTGAAAAAAATATCATTGCATAAGGAATCAACGAAAGTCTCAGTCAAATTACCCCCCCCTTCCTGGTTTTGTACAATAATTACATTCCTTCATGCACATCTCCATATAGTGTCCTTCCTTTGTGTAAAGTTTCATTAAAATCTTTGAAGTGGATTAAGAGGAGTTGCGCATACGAGGTAATCCATACACGAGGAATCAACGAAAACTCAAAGTCGAATTATCTCCCCTTCCTGGTTTTGGACAATAATTATATTCCTTCATGCTCATCTTCATATAGTGTCCTTCCTTTGTGTAAAGTTTCATCAAAATCTTTCAAGTAGTTTAAGAGGAGTTGCGCTTACGAGGTAACCCATACATAGGAAATCAACGAAAAGTCAAAGTCCAATTATCTCCCCTTCCTGGTTTCGGACAGTAATTATATTCTTTCATGCACATCTCATCTCCATATAGTGTCCTTCCTTTGTGTAAAGTTTCATCAAAATCCTTCCTTTGGTTTAAATTATCTCCCCTTCCTGGTTTTGGACAATAATTATACTCCTTCATGCACATCTCCATATAGTGTCCTTTTTGTGTAAAGGTTCATAAAAATCCTCCCAGTGGTTTAAGAGGAGTTATGCTTACGAGAAGTGTGGATAGGCGGACGGACAGACAGACAGACAGACAGACAGGGTGATTCCTATATGCCCCCCAAACTTTGTTTGTGGGGGTATAAAGAAAATGGTTTACTGATAACCCTCTGAAAAAAGATGGATTCCGATATCTCATTTTCTTTGAAAAATGTAATGTGTTCCGTAGGCCTTGTATCGTTTTAATGAGTTTGAAATATCGATTAATGCGGCGTTTGAAATAAAACATGATGATGATGTTATTTTACAGGGGTGTGTAAATTTGATGAAATTTTAGACAAAACGTTTGAATAAATTTTAAAAAGTGAAAGAAAATGTATAAAACCTGGTTTTCAAATGGAAATAGTATATACAAAACGTGGACAAAAGTTACAAAGTTACAATATCGCGTGTGTTATTGAAGCAATTCAGATCAAATAAGACCCCCTCCCTGAAATTAGGAATTCGTACATATTTAAGATATGAAGGATATTTCATCAATTCACGGTTTAATACACTTGCAAAGCATCATATCATGCACTCGTGAAGCATCAGGCTAGCATGCACTCGTAAAGCATTAGACTATCGTGCATGCGCAAAGCAACAGACTGTTATGCACTCGCAAAGCATCAGACTATTATGCACTCGCAAAGCATCAGAATACCATGCACTCGCAAAGCATCAGACTATCATACACTCACAAAGCATCATACTTTCATGCACTCGCAAAGCTCGAGACTATCATGCACTGACAAATCACCAGACTATCATGCAGTTACAAAGCATCAGACCGTCGAGAACTTATTATACATGTAACATCTGTCGATTTCAGCATTTTTACTCAGTTTTAATGCAGAGCAGTGTAGTGTATCTCTCCTGCGCTCGCAGGAAAATTCATTTGCACTGATTGTTAAAAAAAGGAAATTATCCAAGTTCCATAAATAATATCCCATTGAAAGATTTAATCATAATTCCATAGATATCTTTAATATGTTTGGCTAGAAATTTAAGTTGATCGGTATTAATGTATTGAACATTTTACATGCTTAGATAAATATCAATAGGGTTAACATAGTTTAAATTGGGTTATATTTTTTTTGAAAGCAGTTACCTTTAATCTTGTACCTTGTCAATTAAAATGAAATAGATCAAACTTTTGTGTTGTATATATAATCCATTCATAGTAAACATATCGTATAGATCGAATTATGGAATAAAGGAAGGAAAAGGGGGAGATGTCAAGGTAAGGGGATGTTATGCTGATGTGGGGAAACAAATGTTGGCCATCGTTAAAAATAAGAAATAATTGAAAAAAAGAGTGGCGTGGTTTCATTGCAGGGTAAAAGACGGAGAGTTCGAGGAAAAAAGACCAAGAATAAATTCTCCTAAGATTAGACAACTTGTAACTGAAAATAAAATAAATAATGTTTAGTAAGTATGTAATGTAAATATCATTAAAATATGAATTTTATGTTATGATTATACTGGCAGTTAATTAAAAAAATATGATTTTGTATATTCTAAGAAAGGGGTCTTTGTACGGATTTTACCAGTAATTATTCTGAAAAAAAAACAACAAAAACAAATAAAAATGCATCAGTTTAGTAAAATTTTCAAACTCGTTTTATTTATTTATTTATTTTGTTTGGTTATCATTTTAGTAAATAAAAGTACACGTTTGAACGGTTTCAGAGGAGATTATGGTTATAGGTCTCTGGTTTCTTTAAATCTTCAGAGAATTAGAGGTGCTTTTCCCATCATGGGGGTATCATTTTAAACTATCCCCCTAGCTAGTGACAGTGTTTTTTTATTTCTATTCATTTTATTTTCAGATCGGAAACAAAATGTGCATTTTTGAAAAGAACCCCATAAATCTTTCTTGAAATTTTTATTAAATTTGTTTTTGTAGTTTCAGGTGAGATGTTCCCTTATGATACAATGCAAAACTGTTTTCTTCGCTGGAGGCCATGTTTGTTGACGAATCTGAACGTAACTAGTATTCTTTGTAAAAGACCTTCCATGCATCATTCAACTCCAGTTTGGCTCAGTTTGCTTCAGCGGTTTGAGGGGAGTTGACAAGAGTATATTTTGCCTGTACCGTCTAATGTTCAACCATGTCCCACCCTATTAGTCTTGTGTTTTATCAGATCAGAACAAAATGTGCCTTCCAAAGAACTGAAATTTATCATTCATGTAAAATCTTCCTATATTTTTCAGTAGTTTCAGAAGAGAAATTAAAAATTTGTCTTTATACCCCGCCACACGTAGTGGCGAGGTATTATGTGATACCCTCAGTCGTGTGTCCGTCCGTCCGTCCGTCCCTCCCTCCCCCGAAGGTCTCCGACTGATAACTTGTGAACGAAATAACATAAGATCTTCAAACTTGGTACGTAACTTGTTTACCACAAACTCAGGCCACGTTCGATTTCGGGTTCAGAGGTCCAAGTGGTCCTGGAGTTATGCCCCTTGAAACTTTGAAATTTTGCGAATTTTAGGGTTTCCGGCTGATAACTTGTGAAAGAAATAATATTTTGTCTGTAAACTTGGTATGTAACTTGTTTACCACAAAACGCAGTCCAAGTTGGATTTAAGGTGCAGAGGTCCAAGGGGTTCTGGAGTTATGCCCCTTGAAACTTTGAAATTTTGCAAATTTTAGAGCTTCCGACTGATAACTTGTGAATGAAATAATATATTGTCTTCAAACTTGGTATGTAAGTTGTCAACCACAAAACTCAGCCCAAGTATGATTTTTGGTTCAGAGATCCAAGGGGTTTCGGAGTTATGCCTCAGGAAACTGAAATTTTTGCAAAATTTAGGGTTTTCGACCGATAACTTGTGAATGAAATAAAAATTTGGTATGAAAGTTTTACCATAAAACACAGGCCAAGTATCATTTTGGCTTCAGAAGTACACATGGATCTGGAGTTATGCCTTTTTAAACTTTAAAATTTTGTAAAACGTGGCGGGGTATCATATTATGCACCATTACTATTTTTCCCCTAAGTACGCCGGTCCTATGTGAAAGTATATTCCGCGCTGGCAGCCATGTTTTTGTTATCGGATCAGATCAAAAGTGCAATATTTTTTAAGGATTCCTATCAGGTTTGGTTCATTTTTTTTCATGTGGTTTCAAAGTTTGGACTTCAGGTATACATAATTCCTGTGAAGTTTGGTTGAATTTACTTCTGTAGTTTGAAAGGACGGGTGGTCAAAAAGTGTTTTACCATAGGTAAATTAATTATTTGCCACCCTGAAGTAGAAAGAGTTGTCCGGTTTTTCGCCTGAAAAGGTGAAAAAAAACTAAATATCTAAATTTTATTGTAGTGTGCGCCAGTGTCCCCGCTATGCTGGGTTTGTCCCTAGACAGCCACCAAAAGTGGATATAGAAAGAAAACCAATCCAAGCACATATGACAAGTCTCATGAAAGCATCGTATAGGTATGTTACTTTTCATACTAAAATTGACAGCAGGAAAACATTTTTGGTCTTCTTTTTTTTCATGCAAGACAATCCAGTGAAATTTCAACTTTTTCATGCCGGGTTATCACTATGTGACATTTTAACTTCCCTGCTTGCGATTTTTCAACTTTCCCGATGTGAGATCTAACTTCCCATTTTTGCCGCTTTTATTAGATTATTATGGATATTAACAGAGATTATCATTTTAAGTATATAAGTTTTAAGTAGCAACAATAGCCATGAAAACGGCAATTTGGTTAACTGTTTTAAATTGTATAAAGCAGTTTTACCACATTAATCTATATTATATCTGCTTACTTTCAAAATATTTTGATTTTATTTGCACCGAAGAGAATGACCATCTGCAGACTATACTTCGCTACCTCGGTATCTACCGATTTGTTACTAATGGGTGGATGCCTCTGCCGGTTGACTGTTAGAATATCACCAGCTCAGTGGTCAGAACTTCGGTGTTGGGTCGAAAAGCAATTTTATTTGGAAACTAAAAAATGTCATAATTATGATTATTTTTTATTAATCTAAGGAGTATTTCCCTCACGCAAAGCTCTGTCCTTAGCTAAATTTTGGCTTGTAATTTTGATCATAACTGGGGGCTGTTTGCTTATATGATCTTCTAAATGTTTTGATATGATCTTCATCGAAACAGGTTTCTGCAGATGCTAAATTTAAAGTAACTTCGGAATTTACTTTTTTGATATTTTTGTTACAGAGAATTTCCATCCAAGGAGTATCAACAACAACAATTTGCAAGAAAAGGACCAATGTCAAGGACGGTTACATTAACATATCCATTCAACCCTTTTAATAAGGTCACATCAGAACCAGTGATCATGAACTCATACATTCAACATTAAAATATTCAAAGGTGAAAAAATCAGCAATTTTAGAAGTTTTAATAATCAATAAGTAAAATTCATGTATCATATATCAATTTTGCTTTCTGTTGTTATTTGATACGAATGGACTGAACAACTGGCCATTCATATTGGCGGTATAAACTGATTGTTACTTTTTACCCATTTGCACTTTTTCCTTGTCCAATCATATCATTTTTCGATGAATTTTATTATCATAATGCTTGTTTAAAGACTTGACTATTTAATTTTAAAATGTGTATATGTAAAAATTCAGCAACAAATGTGCCTTTTTTATTTTTATATATCCACGCCCAAGACACTCTCCTGAAAATTCAGGTTACAATTCAGTTATAAAATTAAGAAGCTGTTAAAAGTCAAAGTGCTTTTAACTTCATTATCAAGTGAAAAATTCAATAAAAGAAAAAATGGCTTTAACTGGTTTTAACACTTTTGCTCTGGGCTCCACTCACAGGGCTCCCGGCTTGCTCCACTCAATCCGCTGCGGAGCATGTGATATCCCGATCGAACTGTCAGTTGGCAACTTGCGACAGTGTCAGATAGTCAGAAGAAAACTTTTAATTACCATTCAAAGATGCACAGCCGAATTGCATTTGAAGTAACTGGTTGAATTTTTAATGTAATTTATCTAGCACAAAAACCTCATCACATTTAAAACTTCAATCGTACATACTAGTAGTCAAATATAATAATACATCAAAATAATAATAATAATACATCAAAAGAAAAAATGTTTAGAAAGTTTCAGAAGTCTTCCTCCTGCGCCATGTATATATTTCTTCGTCACGTTCATATTTCCTTTTTAGCTCACCTGGCTATGCCAGGATGAGCTTTTGCCATCACTTGGCGTCCGTCGTCCGTCCGTCCGTCTTCCGTCCGTCGTCCGTCCATCTGTCGTAAACTTTTCATTCAAAGATCTCCTCTAAAAAGACTGGACCAATTGGAACCAAACTTGGTCACATTAGTCCTTGGGTGGTCCCCTTTAAAAAGGGTATCCACCAGGTCCGTACCTAATCCAAGATGTCCGCCAGCGGGGAACATAATTTATACATTGTACCCTATGGAAATGACATTCAAAGATCTTCTTGTCAGAAACTACCAGTCCAATTATAACCAAACTTGGTCCTTAGATGGTCCCTTCTAAAAAGGTATCCGGCAGGTCCGTATCTTATCCAAGATGGCCGCCAGCTGGGAACATAGTTTTAAAATTGTACCCTATGGAAAAACATGCAAAGATCTTCTCAGAAACTACCAGTCCAATTATAACCAAACTTAGTCACAATAGTCCTTAGATGGTCCCTTCCAAAAAAGGTATCCGACAGGTCTGTGCCTAATCCAAGATGGCCGCCAGCGGGGAACATAGTTTTAATATTGGACCCTATGGGAAAGACATTCAAAGATCTTCTTCAAAGATCGTCTGTATGTTTTAAACTGTATACATTTGTCATTAATTATAGTACAAAATTATAAAAATTGCATATATTTTGGTGACAAATACTTGTATTCTCGCAAGCTATGGAGTTACATGGTATACCTTACTAGCGAAGATAGTTTCTTCAACTTCCCATTCTCTTTTCCAATATGTGCAACGTATGAAAATTTTGATGCCACTCCAGACAGCTCTTTCACTGCAACCTTTCTATATATATATAAGCTGACCGCATAATGTTTCCTTAGAAATAACGGTTACATGACGTAACAAGACAGTAAGGAATCACGACAAATTAAAATCATCCACATCACTTTCCTACGATAAACTGTACCTTCGTTGTTTCAGTATAAACACAATAATAGTAAATGTACTAGACACGAACGCAATATATGAGGATTCTATTCAAAAATATGAAAATGCTCGACAGAGACTCACATTTTTAAGCGTTTCTAAGCCTCATTCTCTTAGATTGATTGCGTTTATGTCAAATCAATTGACTATTATTGCCTTTTCAGAAACTATAATGCTTTCAATGATTCTTTTGTTATGGACGTCCTTTAATTATTTTTTATCGGTAATTTGTACGAATTTCCTTTGATCTACAGAGACTAATAATCTCGAGACCATCGAACTGGACATTATCACGAAATTATTTGGTCACTGTGAAGGCGTCACGTGCGGGTTGCTAAGCTGACGTCATGTTTTGTACTATTTGTCGTGTTCATACGCCTAATACGTTGAATGAAGAATCCATAGAAATATTGCAATTAACAATAGATTAACTGTGGTAGAATAGAAATTTCAGCTTTTTTCCACTTAATTTATTTATCATTTCGTGAATTACCGATAAAAGAAATATATGACATTTTGTTTTTGATACGGACTTTATCACGGCGTAACGCATCAAGCTCGCCCTAACGGGCTCACTTGATACTGGCCGTGATAAAGTCCGTATCAAAAACAAAATGTCCTATATTCCATATAGATCAAACTGTATTATTGCAAAATAAAAATACAGTCCCAGAATCCCGAGTTCTAGAAATATTAAACGTAATGGCTGGAAAAGTTACTGTGACGTCGTCCACGTCTCTAGAGGCGATTCCCCTACACATCAACCGAACCGTTTCCAGAGCTTTGAGTAGCCATCTTGGTAATACTTTTACTACATTCAGTGTGCATTTAGCTTATAGCCTACCGAGAAATGAGTATGAATTCCGGAAGTTTTGTTTACCTGCTGCCTTGTGATACCAAAACGGAAATAGGAACTGAATTATCTATAGCCTTTACATGTGGCTTAGTAGGACAAGAAACAGAAAATCTGAAAAGTAATGCAAACAAAATTATCTGGAAACTGCGGAATAATTTGATTCTGGAAAACGTTGTCTCTCTGACAGTGATATTGCAGGACAGAAATGGTGTGCCTTTAAAGCAGGATCTTATTACACACAAGTATGATAGTAGTTTTTCTACGGTCAAACGGGATCTCTTTGAAGATCCATGTTTTCCACATTGTCATATGAACGGACTCCTCCAATGGAAAAACAAACTTGAGAGGGATGTTGTTGATAATGAGTGCCAATTAATTGTTGAATTTTTACGGAAGAACAAATACGTTTTTTCACGGATTCGGAAGTTGAAACTAGTTTGCTGTCATTGTATTAATATTCCGGATGACCTACAGTTTTTGTTCCGAGTGACTAAATTAAAAACAATAGAAAAAGTCGACGAGAACAATGTAGGACCTGTATTTGATTTAAACGAACCTGGCCAGCAACATGGATACACACCATGGAGATTTACAATCGGAAACTGAAAATAAATAAAATGAATGATTGTTTATTTGTATTTAGAGACAAATTATCAGACATAACTTTTGTATTCTGTTTTGTTTTCCTTGTCTAGTGACATGACATTTTACGGAAGCGTATTAGTGACATGCATAGAAAAAAAATTATCTCTCCGCGAATTCGCATGTCACCCGGACCGAGATTCGAACTTGGTACCATTTGTTCGACAGCCCATCACTCTACCATTTGAGCTAAAGCAGTCTTAGGGGTACTCAGATCGAATGTCAGCTTGAGTGACACTGATCTCCGACTACAACTGATCGATAGAAAACAGAAACGTCGCAAACGTTTTGCAACATTTGTAATGTATTTCGTATACTGTTATTATTCTAGGACATGCGGCTGTCTCGTTTTAAAGTCTTGCCATGCTCTAATTTCAGTTTTTAATGGCAGCATTCTGTAATTTTTGCTAGCTTTTTTTTCGCGAAGTTTTCAGTCGAAAACGATGATAAACATAAGAAACTAAAAGACATTATTGAAATTTTAAGAAGCGGTAAAGCCAAGAAGGCCAATTTGAATGATCTGGAAGAAGAATTTTACGATTCTGTGACGTAGATGCCATGTGAAGAGCAAAAAAATGTTAAAAAGCAGTTTTGACCGTAGTTTTATAATTATTTTTAAGATCATGGGCTTCTATAATGATATGACTTTAAAATGAATTAGTATTTTACATACTGAAACCTCTATATTTGCGTAAGTAAAATACATTGATTATATCATGATACAGTATTTGTCGTGTTCATACGCGTTATACGTTGCACGAATAATGCATATAAATTACTGCAATAAACAATCAGATGAACTGAGCTAAAATGGAAATTCCTGTTTATTGTAGAGTTTTATATATCAGTTTGTGAATTACCGATAAAACAAATATAGGACATTTTGTTTTAATACGGACTTTTGGGTAGCCAAATACTGGAAAAATTTATCATTAAACTCCTTCAAAAACAGACTAGACAAGCACTGGAAAAATCAAGACTTGTATTATTATGCTAAGTATAAAGTGAGAATAAACTTTGACCGTCATGTGACAAATCAGAATCTATGTGATATAACTGAGGAGTCTGGCGAAAAGGACCTATAAGAACAGTGCTGGAAAATCACCATAAGTGACCATAAGTAACCATAAGTTTATCACGGCGTAACGCATCAAGCTCGCCCTAATGGGCTTAGTTCATACTGGACGTGATAAAGTCCATATAAAAAACAAAAGTATGTCAATGACGTCAACAATATTTTTCGTTAGAAATTGTTCCATTCTCGTCCTCGACGTTTCAAGAAAGCGTGGGCCAAGAGCTAACGACGTCCGTACAATTTTCAATCATTTTTATCAATAAGTTTGACCTAAATTTCGGTTCTTTATCGTTGCAGTAGTACACTGACTAGACATAAACGAAATATAAGGATTCAATGCACCGTTTTTACTGTATAGACAATGAAAGTATATGGAGTAAATTCAAAACCAGACAAAGTCATGGAAAAACTAAGAAATGGAACAACGTTTTTATTATTGTTTTCCATCTTGAGTCATCGTTAAGATGGCCCCTTGCACTGGTTAGAGTGATATTCATTGCTAGTTATCAAACAACCCTATAGTCATGTCTTCTTTTTTTCACTACATGGGCGCGATCGTCAACAAGCATAAAATTAACTGACACAGTACTTGGTTATAAATACCTTCAATATAGACTGGTTTGCATTAATTTACTTGTTCCACTACTGAGATCCGAGTAAATAAGGATGATTCTTTATTTGAATGGCACCCTTTTCATATATTACAGAACCGACTCAAATGGCATATTCTAAGTATGGGCGAACCAGAATTTTATATGATTTCAGGAACATTGCTTTATTGTCTTTTTAATCTTTAGGTTGCCTTTTTTCATTTTCATACTGATGTGATCGTGTATCATGCAATCCATGTTAATTTCCAAGTCCTTTTTCTGATTTCCATTTTGCTTTTAGGAGATAACTCTTTGAAGATTTGGAGATATCAATGGGGATTTGATGGTCGCAAAATATGAGTTTACTGGCGACGCGCAAAATATGAGTTTACTGGCGACGATTATGGTAAAGACCTTGGAAAAAATTCTTAGTGCAGTTGACAAGTAATTTTCACATCTTCCGAGGGCCGCAAATGTAAATTAAGAAGGACAATTTTACTCGATTATGAAACGATTTTTTATCAAAACTAA
This sequence comes from Modiolus philippinarum, assembly GCA_002080025.1. Taxonomy (NCBI): domain Eukaryota; kingdom Metazoa; phylum Mollusca; class Bivalvia; order Mytilida; family Modiolidae; genus Modiolus; species Modiolus philippinarum. The sequence continues at coordinate 6,922 of MJUU01048595.1, read as the reverse complement.
AAATACTTATCATTTTACCCAGGCAATATGAATATGGCGCCGACGAACGGGTTTTTCAAATGTCAATCAGAAGGAAAGGATATTTGCTATTCATTGAGGATTACATTGGGAAATATAGAAGCGTTACATTGACATACGAGTTGTTTTTTTTCGGCTGCTGAACATTGACATACGAGTTGTTTTCTCGGCTGATGAACATTGACATATCCGTTGTTTTATCGTCTTTCATGCCGCCGATCTCAGCTGGCAGAGCCCTTCCACAAAAGCCATATCCGGTTGACCCGAACTTATCAAGAGGTTGACCTGGAGTTATCAAGGCAATTCTCCCAATGTTTGACAAGCAATATCCCTTTTATCCGTTTTGCAAGAAATAAATCTTAATTGGATAAAGAATCTATTAAATTTTCCGTTTTCAATTTTGTAAGCAAATTACCGTCACCAATACACAAAAATGAAAACGAGACGTTCGAAAAAATACGGAAACTAGGTCGCTGATAACTTCAGCAGAGCCACCATTTTGTTTATATTGTGACGTCATAAAAGTGCCTAGGAACTGGTGATCAAATGTAAACAATGAGAGGTTCTGAGATGAAAAAAAACCGATTTTATTTCGATTTGTTAACATTCGATGAAAAAAATTCTAAATTTAATAACGTTTGCAGACAAAAATATTGAGAGGTCATAAAATAACTACAAAAAATTTCCCGTTTTGTAAAAAATGAATGAACCTCATTTCCCGCGCAACCTTGGGAGAATTTGACACAAAACCTTATAAACTATTGTATAAAAATAAGAAATAAAAGACGATAAACAAGTTATCTGAATTTTGAAAGCTTGAATCATAGTATTGCAAAATATCATCCCGCTCGCCAGAATATGAAGCTTGGGGCTCGTTCGCTGCGCTCACTCGCCCCTATGCTTCATATTCTGGCTCACGGGATGATATTTTACGATATACAGATGTCAAAATCCAGATAACATATACTTATCAAGAGGTTGACCTGGAGTTATCAAGGCAATTCTCCCAATGTTTGACAAGCAATATTCTTTTTATCCGTTTCGCAAGAATTATATCTTAATTGGATAAAGAATCTACTATACTTTCCGTTGTTAATTTTGTAAACAAATTACCTTCACTAATACACAAAAATAAAAATCGAGACGTTCGAAAAAATACGGAAACTAGGTCGCTGATAACTTCAGTAGAGCCACCATTTTGTTTCCATTCTGACGTCAAAAAGTGCCCAGGAACTGGAAGACAAATGTAAACAATGAGAGGTTCTGAAATGAAAAAAAAACTGACTTTATTGCGATTTACTACCATGGTTCGATCAAAACTTTCTAGATTTAATAACGTTAGCCCGGCGACAAAAAATATTGTGAAGTCATAAAATAACTACAAAACATTTCCCATTTTGTAAAAAATGAATGAACCTCATTTCCCGCGCAACCTTGGGAGAATTTGGCATAAAACCTTATAAACTATTGTATAGAAATAAGAAATAAAAGACGATAAACAAGTTATCTGAATTTTGAAAGCTGGAATATTGTAAAATATCATCCCGCTCGCCAGAATATGAAGCTTCATATTCTGGCTCGCAGGATGATATTTTACGATATACAGATGTCAAAATCCAGATAACATATACTTATCGGCTGCTGAACATTGACAAACGAGTTGTTTTATCGGTTGCTGAACATTGACAATCATACGAGTTGTTTTCTCAGCTACTGAACATTGAAAATCATACGAGTTGTTTTCTCGGCTGCTGAACATTGACATACGAATTGTTTTCTCGGCTGCTGAACATTGACAATCGTACGAGTTGTTTTCTCTACTGCTGAATATTAACATACGAGTTGTTTTCTCTGCTGCTGAACATGGACATACAAGTGGTTTTCTCGCCTGCTGAACACTGACATACGAATTGTTTTCTCGGCTGCTGGACATTGACATACGAGTTGTTTTCTCGGCCGTTGAACATTGACATTTGCGTTCTTTTCTCGGCTGCTGAACATTGACATATGCGTTCTTTTCGTGGCTGCTGAACATTGACACATCAGTTGTTTTTTCGGCTGCTTAACATGGTTATACAATTTGTTTTCTCGGCTGCTGAACATTGACATACGAGTCGTTTTCTCGGCTGATGAACATTACCATGTGAGTTGTTTTCTTGACTGCAAAACAGTGACATATGAGTAGCTTTCTCGGCTGCTGAACATTGACATACAAGTGGTTTTCTCGGCTGCTGAACATTGACATACGAGTTGTTTTCTCGGCTGCTGAACATTGACATATGCGTTGTTTTCTCGGCTGCTGAACATTGACAAACGAGTTGTTTTCTCCGCTGCTGAACATTGACATATGTGTTGTTATCTCGGCTGCTGAACCTTGACATATGTGTTGTTTTCTTGGCTGCTGAACAATGACATACGAATTGTTTTCTCGGCTGCTGAACATTGACATACGAGTTGTTTTCTCAGCTGCTGAACATTGACGTATGTGTTGTTTTCTCAGCTGATGAACATTGACATACGAATTGTGTTCTCGGCTGCTGAACACTGACATACGAGTTGTTTTCACGGCTGCTGAACATTGACATGTGAGTTGTTTTTTTCTCGGCTGCTGAACATTGACATATGTGATGTTTTCTCGGCTGCTGAACATTGACATACGAGTTGTTCACTGAGCTGCTGAACTTTGATATATGTGTTGTTTTCTTGACTGCTGAACATTGACACACGAATTGTTTTCTCTGCTGCTTAACATTGACATACGAGTTGTTTTCTCAGCTGCTGAACCTTGACATATGTGTTGTCTTCTCGGCCGCTGAACATAGACATACGAGTTGTTTTCTCGGCTGCTGAACATTGACATGTGTGTCGTTTTCTCGGCTGCTGAACATTGACTTATGAGTTGTTTTCTCAGCTACTGAACATTGACAATCATACGAGTTGGTCTCTAGGCTGCTGAACATTGACATACGAATTGTTTTCTCGGCTGCTGAACATTGACAATCATACGAGTTGTTTTCTAGGCTGCTGAATATTAACATACGAGTTGTTTTCTCGGCTGCTGAACATGGACATACAAGTGGTTTTCTCGCCTGCTGAACACTGACATACGAATTGTTTTCTCAGCTGCTGGACATTGACATACGAGTTGTTTTCTCGGCCGTTGAACATTGACATTTGCGTTCATTTCTCGGCTGCTGAACATTGATATACGAGTTGTTTTCTCCGCTGCTGAAAATTGACATATGCGTTCTTTTCTCGGCTGCTGAACATTGACACATGAGTTGTTTTTTCGGCTGCTGAACATTGATATACAATTTGTTTTCTCGGCTGCTGAACATTGACATACGAGTCGTTTTCTCGGCTGCTGATGAACATTACCATGTGAGTTGTTTTCTTGGCTGCAAAACAGTGACATATGAGTAGCTTTCTCGGCTGCTGAACATTGACATACAAGTGGTTTTCTCGGCTGCTGAACATTGACATACGAGTTGTTTTCTCGGCTGCTGAACATTGATATGCGAGTGGTTTTCTCGGCTGCTGACAATTGACATATGCGTTGTTTTCTCGGCTGCTGAACATTGACAAACGAGTTGTTTTCTCCGCTGCTGAACATTGACATATGTGTTGTTTTATCGGCTGTTGAACATTGACAACCATACGAGTTGTTTTCTCGGCTGCTGAACCTTGACATATGTGTTGTTTTCTCGGCTGCTGAACAATGACATACGAATTGTTTTCTCGGCTGCTGAACATTGACATACGAGTTGTTTTCTCAGCTGCTGAACATTGACATATGTGTTGTTTTCTCAGCTGCTGAACATTGACATATGTGTTGTTTTCTCGGCTGATGAACATTGACATACGAATTGTGTTCTCGGCTGCTGAACACTAACATACGATTTTTTTTTCTCGGCTGCTGAACATTGATATACGAGTTGTTTTCTCGGCTGCTGAACATTGACATATGTGACGTTTTTTCGGCTGCTGAACATTGACATACGAGTTGTTCACTCAGCTGCTGAACCTTGATATATGTGTTGTTGAACATTGACACACGAGTTGTTTTCTCCGCTGCTGAACATTGAAATACGAGTTGTTTTCTCAGCTGCTGAACCTTGAAATATGTGTTGTTTTCTCGGCTGCTGAACATTGACATACGAGTTGTTTTCTCGGCTGCTGAACAGTGACATGTGAGTTGTGTTTTTTCTCAGCTGCTGAACATTGACATGTGTGTCGTTTTCTCGGCTGCTGAACATTGACTTAAGAGTTGTTGTCTCTACTGCTGAACATCGACACACGAGTTTTCTCCGCTGCTGAACATTGACATTAGAGTTGTTTTATTGGCTGCTGAAGACTGACATACTTGTTTGTTTTGTTTTTTTTTTTGCTTCTGAACATTGACATACGAGTCGTTTTATCGGCTGCTGAACTAAGGAACATTTAAAGAGACGGCTGGTTACTTCAGTATCAAATTTATAAAAAGTAATAATCCATCTATTGTACATTCGGTTAAGATGGCAACACGATTCCTAGTAGAGGCAAAAGGGGGATTCTGCCACATCCATGCAAAATCCTGCATAAAAATCCCTATCTCGAGGGCAAAATGCAAACGGAAGGCATTCCTATTGAGCACAGGGTAAATACAAGAATGGCATATGTATTCGGTGATAGACAAGTCGTCCCACAGGAAAGTGGGGATCAGGACACCTTAAAGAGAGGTGTGCCTACGTCCGAAATTGAAATAAATAAAGATATGGCATCCAGAAGAAATAAGATGGATCAGTTCCAGGATTTCTTTCTGGAGAATGAAGAAGATTTGGAAGATAGCACCCCCACTCCCCAAAAGCAGCATCAGTGCTGCAATGCCCCCAACCTGGTGCAGATAGATGAGCGCATCCAGCAGTGTCAAAATTGTGGGATGGAGAAAGTCAAGCGATTTGAGCATCAACCAAGGGAGCAGAAGACCACTTGCGGCTACCCACTCAAGAGGAAGAAGGGGCAGTTCTGCAAGAGCAAGCCCGGGAAGGATGGTCTCTGCTGGAGACATGGGCAACCACGCGAGACGGAAGAAGAGGAGACCATTCCCGTCGAGGGTAAGATGGTGGTTGAAGAGACCATGAAGACCCTCCGCCAAATAGCTAAGGATGGGGGTTTGAAGGGGATCAGTAGGAAAAGTAAGGAGGCCTTGGTGAAGCTCATCGAGGAGAAAACCGCCCGTAAATTTACCCGTAAGGAAGTCTTCAGCAAGAAGCAGCTGAAAGCACTCGCTAAGAATCGTGGCCTCACCAAGTACTCTCACCTCAAGAGGGATGATCTCTTTCAGCTGGTCGAAGAAGATATCAGAAATTCCCCAGTCGAGGATGAGATCAAGATCACTGATAAGCGGGAAGCCTTGGCTGGGGTATTAGGCACAGTCGTTATTGAACCCTTGAAGCTGCACGACGTGACCACATATTTCAAAGTAAGTCGGAGCACGATCTCCACCACCATCTCAGATGCTCTCGCCCAAATGAAGGGGTTGAAAGTGGAAATATTCCTCCACGTGGAGATTGTGAAGACCAACCCCGCGACCGGCGAAAATACCTACGTCTATCCAACATTCCGATCGGCCTTGAGGGTAATCATGGAGTCATCCGACCTCGAATCGGAGATTGATTCCATGATGGAGAAGATCAAGGATAGTATGGCCAATTTTATGCGTGAAGGGAGCGGATGGACTTTCGGACACATTGAGAAGCTAGAAATTCACCTTAACGAATTCAAGCCTCTTAAGGGCAGATCCTTCTTACCAACCCCATCGTTTCTCGCGAAAAAGAAGGCGATCATCAATGTGAAAAATGAAGATGATTGTTGCTTCCAGTGGGCAGCGCTGGCGGCGCTTCATCACGAGGAAGTGGATCAGAAACAAACCAACCGCGTAGCTCAGTACAAGAAGTGGGAGGATGAGCTAAAATTCGAAGGCATCGACTTTCCCGTCTCCCTCAAGTCGATCGATAAATTCGAGAGGCAGAATCCCTCCATCAACGTCAACGTCTATGGCTTCGATGGCGTCAAGAAGGGTGAGGATGGAGAAGAGGATATTGATATAACCCCCCAGGATATTTAAGAATACGGGCTCCACTCACGTAGATCTCCTCTTCCTGACGCACGAAGAAAAGCAGCACTACTGCTGGATTAAGAGCCTTTCACGTCTGTTGACGTCTCAAGAAACCGGTCACAAAGAGTCGCTCTTCTTCTGCCTCAACCATTTTCCAGACAGGATCTCCTCGGCGAGCATATGGAATATTGCAGCCAGAAAGAGGCCGTCAGGATCGAGATGCCAGAAGAAGGGACCACCTTAGCCTTCTGCCTTCAGAAGGTCAGAGGAAAAGATGAAAATGTGACTTTCCCATAGAGCCCAATGTAAAACTATATTCCGTGCTGGCATCTATGTTTTTATCGGTTCTTAACATAATGAGAATCTTAATGGAGAACTTTTAGGACATCGTTCCTGTAAAGATGATGAGAGTCCCCTTCGCGATTTACGCGGATTTCGAGTGCTTTACGGAGAAGCTCAGCACCTGCCAGCCAGATCCATCACAGTCCTACACGAAGGCCTACCAGCTTCAGCGACCATCAGGATTCAGCTATTACGTGAAGTACGCTCATGGAGACTACAAAGATCGGGTCATCTATTGCGGTGAGGATGCAGCCAAGAAATTCGTGGAGTGTATGGAGNAGGAAGTGGAAGCCATCGGTAAGCTTTACAAGGAGAATAAGCCCATGGTGATGACCGATGAGGACACGGAGAGCTTTGAAGAAAGCACGCACTGCCACATTTGTGGGGACGAAATGGGATTGGATAAGGTTCGGGATCACATTACAACCAGTGAATAGTTTGAAAAGTCTAATTAAGAATCACAAA
>MJUU01048594.1:73333-89542 GCA_002080025.1 Modiolus philippinarum | reverse complement strand
TTATTCCTGACCATTTCGTACAGTTAGGAGCACAAAGAGTTGAATTTTCAGTGATGTGCGTCATTTTTGCATTTTTTGGTGAAAAGTTGATTTTTTTGAGAAATTAAAAATGAGATATCAAATTCTTTCATTTTTTTCAGATTATTTTAAGAATGATTACAGCAACAACGTGTAAAAATTTCAACATGTTCTAACAAGTATTTTAAGAGATATTTGCTTATGAATTTTAAGATACAAAGAAATGCACGTTGGTGGTGCGTTTCTTTTGATGTTCAGTATATAAATGACCTCCCAGACACAGTAAATTCTGATGCCTACTTATTTGCAGATGACACAAAAATATTTAGAATAATTACAGAACAAAATGACAAGGGAATATTACAAAAAGACCTTGAATATTTGGAAGAATGGAGTGACAAATGGCTACTAAAATTCCATCCAGAAAAGTGTAAGCACATGAAAATCAGTAACAGAAACAATGAAGATGTAAATAAATCTAAGCTAGTTGGACAGGAAATTGATAATGTTGCTCACGAGAAGGATATAGGAGTAATTGTAGACTCCGAAGTGACATTTGAAAATCACCTTTGTACAAAAGTAAATAAGCATATGGCAAAATCTTACCGTTTTGCTCATTTGCATATATCGCCATTTTTAGACAAAATGGCCTCAAAATATCAAATACATTGTGAAAAGGAATGAAACATTTTCATGAAGGGCCCGGACATTTTATAAAAATGTCAGTTTTACATGAATAAAATGTAGAGTTTACGTTTCCCTCCTTCACCACACATTCAAATGAATAGAGTCCAATACGGTGAAAAAGATAATATTATCCGTATAACGCTGGTAATTGAAAAAGTGGATTCAAGCACTTCATTATGGTCACGTGGTATAACTGCCTATGAATATTTATAAATTTGCATAAAAAAGTAACCCTCATTTTGCCATATGGGCCACATCAATATTTGCAGCTATGAGAAGAACATTTAAATATCTTGATTAAAGGTCTTTTTTATACGACCGCAAAAATTTTGCGGTCGTATTATGGTATGGAGCTGGCGTCGGCGTCGGCGTTGGCGTCGGCGTCTGTGGACAGCATAACTTTGGTTCTAGTGGAGGATTGTTACCAAATTTTAGCATGATGTTTGTTGGCACAAGCTTAAGTCCGGGTTTTAATTTTGCGTTCCCTGCCCAACCCGTTTTTGAAAAAGAGGCAAAAAGGGGTTAAATTAGGTATTTTTGTGTCTGTGGACAGCATAACTTTGCTTCTAGTGGACGGATTGTTTTCAAATCTTAGTATGATGTTTCTTGGAACATTCTTGAGATACATTTTTTCACTTTAGTTTTTGGCCCCACCCATTTCAGAATTAGGGGCCAAAAAAGGGTTAAATTTGGTGTTTTCACATATTTGACTGTAGAATCTTTATTATTTATTGGATTTTGATGGGGTTTGTTTCAGTGGGCTCCTGAGGAAATTTCCAATCTGTAGTATGCCAACAGATTTCATGTAGCATGTACCGCTCACGAGATAAATGGGGCCCAACAGGGGCTAATCTCAAAAATATTTTTTTTTAAGTCCGATTTTGATGCAGTTTTTTTCAATGGATTCCTTGTGAAAAATTAATATGGCACTCAGCTATTAGATTTTTGGTAACTTGTTTCCTTTTCCAGCTATGACGGGCCGAAGGGGCTGCAGATAATGTGGAATTTCTATTTTTCATCGGGTTTCAATGGGATTTTTTTCTTTGGATTCCCCTTGGTCTAAGCTTTCAGAGGTATGTCAACGGATTTGGCGTAGCTCTTACCGTTTCCGAGCTAAAAGGGGTCAAAGGGGCCAAAATTGCAATTTTTCTAAATATGTCAAATCTTTATTTTTCATCGGATTTCGATGGGATTTTTTTCTTTGGATTCCTCTTGATCTAAGCTTTCAGAAATATGTCAACGGATTTTGCTCAGCATATACCCTTTCCGAGCTACAAGGGGTCAAAGGGGCAAAAATTGCAATTTTTCTAAATATGTCAAATCTTTATTTTTCATCGGATTTTGATGGGATTTTTTTCTTTTGATTCCTCTTGATCTAAGCTTTCAGTACTATGCCAAATGATTTGGCGTAGCTTTTACCTTTTCCGAGCTACAAAGGGTCAAAGGGGCCAAAATTGCAATTTTTCAAAATATGTCAAATCTTTATTTTTCATCAGATTTCGATGGATTTTTTTTGTTTTTGTTTTATTTCTATGGATGTAAAGTGTTAGTTGATAGTAACATATTTTGCATAGCTCTTACAGTTTTTTTATCAATAAGTGATCAAAAGGGTTGATTTTTCCGTAGTTTGTTTCCAGCTAATAACTGTGTTAAGCTTCTTTTTGTGTCCATCTAATTATTGTGTCAAGCTCTTTACTGTGTCCACATTCACTTTTAACTACTTTTGTTGAAATTTCAGTGATCGACATGCTGCGGTCGTATCATGCTGCGCTCGGCGTAGCCCTTTATTGATTATATATATTAAACTCTAGACAGAACACATCTGGACTATGCAAGCTCTGGGTACCATACAAGATTAAACGTATTGAAAAATTCAGAAAATGTCCAAAAAGAATAACCAAGCGACTACCTGGTTATAAAAAAATTGACATACCCCGAGAGGCCGAAACAATTGGGACATTATCATACAGACGACTTAGAGGGGACATGATTGAGGTATATAAAATTGTAAACGGTTACTACGACAGAGAACCAAGCACTTTCCTATAAATTAATGAATTACACAGGATTGAAAGTCAGCAACAGACTAAATTCTAACAAAATAGTATGTCAAAGAGCAAATTTGAATAAAAGGAAACACTCATTAACTGTACGGGTAGCCAAATACTGGAATAATTTACCAGATTAAGAAATTAAAAGTCATTAAAAAACAGATTGGACAAGCACTGGAAAAATCAAGACTTGTATTATGACAACTACAAAGTGGGAATAAACTTTGACCGTCACATGACAAATCAAAATCTAAGTGATATAATCGAAGAGTTTGGCGAAGAGGACCTTAGTTCTGTGCTGGAAAATCACCATAAGTAGGCATAAGTAAGTATATGAGAAAACGATTCAAAAATACAAATTTGCATTTCTAAATCGTTTTTCATCTTATGACTTCAATGCTCAACACTCGCACAAAACACAAGTAATAGCTAACAAATTATTAGGGAACGACCATTTGATTTTTATGGGGGGGCTATGGTCAAATTTAAAATAAAAAGGCAGGACGCCAAAAATCTAGAAAAAAATAACCAGGACAGTACTTGTCCTGAAAAAAAAATGCAGGATGGTAGATTTGGCTGTATAATTTTAAGGATAATGAAAAGAAAAAGTCAGGCGCTCGTAAGCGCGCAAAAAAAATGCAGGCTTTCAATTTTCCAAAAATAAAAAGGCAGGATGGAAAATTTGACCATAGCCCCCCCCCCCTAAAAATCAAATGGTTGCTCCCTAAGCAATTAAATTATCAAAGCATATGTTCTCAGTTCAGAATGTCAGAGATCAGTGACCAGATACTGAAAACAAGAAAATAATAGATGTATATTTTATATTAAAAAATAAATGAATAAGCAGTTATTACCGATTATTTTAATTACTGCAGATGTTTTCATGTAAGTGATCTTTATCTCATCATTATACTAAAACTATAATGTTTATATACAACAGTAAGAAGGTTAGCGACCTTCTGATATTACATGTACTTAGTGCTATGTAACCGTAAAGTAAATTGTCAACATCATTAAACCCTCAGGCAGTCGATTTCCATTTCAAATAAAGTTTTATACTGTCAGCTGCTGAGGAGGAAAATTGTAAGGAATATGTAATGAGGATCATCACGATAGACATGATGAGTTAACTGATGCACACAATCTCATTTTTCACTTGTTGATTCTTCGTCATTTATCTGTTTGAGTTAGCTCTGGTCTGAATGAGGATATACTGTTTATGTTGGTAAAATGAGTTGGAAAGTCGGGCAATTCTATCTTTTCATACAGCACTGTAAGGGTATAAGGTATCTTTTATACTGAAATTTTCTGTTTTATTTCCTATCGCTATGTTAATGACCTCGCTGTAGATACATTCCGTGTAAATGGGTTTGTTCATGTTTGTTATAAATGTTCCAAGTGCGATCAAATAATACCTCAATTTCTACATCTCAATAGCAATTGTTCATAGTGAGCTAATTTCTTCGCACATTTCAACCAACCTGACCACTCAATTGTAAACATGAAAGTCACGATTATCGAGAAAATTGATCATAAAACAAACAATCCTGCAATTAGTACACCTCGGAACACCTTACGGTTGCAATGACAATATAAAAAGTGTAGGTAATCTGTCAAGTCCAGGATGCAGTTCGGTGAATGTGATGAATATGTTGAAGGGAAGCCAACGCAGAACATGTAGTCATGGACATGGGCACTACACTGCCCCGACGTCTGCATGATATTTCAATTACTAGTAATATAAAACAAAAAAAGTATTGCGAAACAGCTCTTAAGGTCGAACATAAAATATAGAGATATAAGGACATGTGAGCTGTTATTAAAAAAGGGCTGAATTTCAATTAGTGGTCTTCTCCCGTTCATGACCATTCTACTTGGTATTTTTGACATTCGTGCCAAACTTTATGCCTTTCTCGTTTTGGCCATGTCTTTGGACTTCGATTTTTGTGGATTTCCCTCCTTTGTTCCTTCGGTATTCTACTGCCGTTGTTTTTTAGCATCATAGCCATTCCCTAGAATACAAATCGACTGTTCAAGCCTTTCACCACATCCACCAACAAACCTGAAAACCAGATATTTATCAATATTCAATTCGCCAATTAAGGCTTATAAGCAATACGCTATGAATATTGCTATCATTCTACACAGCAAAACAGTGACATCAAACATTTCACCTTATTTCAAAGATCAAATAGTTCCGCTCATCTCATATTCCTAAACTGAACCTATTGAAACTTCCATTTTCATTTACAAACGGGTACTGTATTGTATGACTTCCAAATTGATGACTTTAAAACCAAACCACCCGGTTGTGCTTGTTCCTGTTTCCCATTTAATTAAAGTCCGACTGGACACGTTATAAATAACTAAATACCGACGTTACTGCGAATATAACTGATGAACTAACTGTGGGCAAATTCAAACTACGAGATACCCTCTCGAAAGGTCCTAAATTCCATGAACCCCAGCACATCAATTGGAAGTACAATTTCAAGATTCTGATAAATGCAATTGAGGACTATGCTAGGAAGTGGACAAGGAAAGATATAAATCAGTTCCATACAGTCATTAATTATGAATCGAATCCGACGCTTGAAAACATTTATTAAATCCAGAAATTCCAGTATATTTGAAGATCCCCTTGTGGTAAGAACTCTGACCAACCTCTTTGAAAAAATATGTCATTGTCCCTGCAGACAAAGCTTCTAACAACATATTGTTCGTGTAATAAACACTATCTCGACTGCCTTGGAAAGGGGATGGGCACCGACGATCCATCTGGAAACCCTACTTATACCCCTACTACAATATCGAGGGATGTGATTGTTAAAAATCACACTTCAGTTTTAGCATCTGAGCCGATCATGAAAAGAGTCAACTCCCTTACATCTATTGGGTACCAAAACTTCATAAGAATCCATACAAATATAGATTCATTGTGGTGTCGTCTAGATGCATCTCTAAACATCTTTCACAGCTCCTCACTACTTTTTGACCGCAGTCAGTGAATGCCTAAAATTAATGTGATAAAGTCTACTCCACGAGGGGCGTGAATCAAATCTGGATTCTTAAAAATTCCAAAGATCTCCTTAAACAGCTATCCCAACCAGTCTTACTCATTGCCAATGCATTCAAACTTTTGATTTTTCTACTCTTTATACAACCCTGTCACACAATAAACTGAAAACATTAAATGCAGATTTAATACATCAAGGTTTCTGTCCTATGGAGAACATGGAGAACGCAAATACACCTTTTTACCTGCGTCACCAACGGTGACCGCAGGTCTAGGAGCCGCTCGACTCCGTCCGTCCGTCCGTCCGTCCGTCCGTCTGTCCGTCCGTCCGTCCGTCACGCTTTGGGGGTACCAAGTTTGTGTAATCTGAAACTCCGACACCTTTAACCCGATACTTTTGAAACTTTGCACAGTTGTTCTGGACACATTGAAGATGTGCACCTCCCCTTTTGGTGAGATTTGGAAAAAAATTGTGNCTCATTGCCATTGCATTCAAACTTTTGATTTTTCTACTCTTTATACAACCCTGTCACACAAGTAACTGAAAACATTAAATGCAGATTTAATACATCAAGGTTTCTGTCCTATGGAGAACATGGAGAACGCAAATACACCTTTTTAGTAGTAGGAAAGACAAAACATGTTTTATTAGGGACCATAATGATTCAAATAAGAAGTACACTGAGACTGACATAATTAAAGTTTTAGAATTTTTGATCGACAATATTTATGTCGAATTCAGAGGTCGCGTTTTCCAATAGAAAATAAGGAGTCCTATGGGAACTAACTGTGTACCACTTTTACTTATTTTTTCCTTTACTCGTACGAAGCCAAGTTTTTACAAGGGCTTACACAGAGAAAACAAAAACATTTAGCCCAATTCTGTAATTTCAGCTTCCGTTATCTAGACGATATAGTGGCTCTTAACAATCCAAAAGTTCAGTAATATGTACATCATGACTCTGGTTAAATAAAAACTAAATATGTGATAAAAGGGGTGATTTTGATTTCACTATTACCAATTTCCCTTTCCTTGACGTCGACATTCCTCTAGCTTCATCCTATTGGGTATATATTTCTCAACTAGTACGATTCGCATGCGTTTGTTCTACTTGAAGGTAACCTGACAGTTACAGTCAGAATTTTACAACAGGGTTACAGATTTCATAAGTTGTTGAATACTTTGTAGAAGTCTTATTATAGATATGAATATTTTATATCTAAATATGGAATTACAAACAGCTTATTACAATGGGCATTTCTAATCCTCGTTTCTACGGAAATGTTGCTAAAAAATGCCAAAAACTGATTAAAGATCCAGAAAAGCTGGGACATAACCTACATTCATTACGTAATAGGGGATATCGACAAGATATTCTGCTTGCATCCGTAAAATTAGCTTTGAGATCTAGTGACCTGAAAATTGTACACACATACTGGCCTCTCACTGATACTGCCGATGTCTACTGAAATATATAATGATTCTTGACCAAACCCTTCGGGAAGTTTTGAGTTTGATGTTTCTCCCGTAGTGCAACAGACAAGGCTCCTTGCACTAGTCGGCAGTTTAGCGGCGAGCACCCATTGGGCAATCTTTCAAAATTACGTATCGTCATTTTCTCTCCTTTAAAGATTGTGGTCATGGAGTTAGTAGTTTACCTGTATTGGGTTTTATTCGTATGTTTGTTATACTAAAGGGAAACGGGACAGATAAAGGGGAGGTTTGGGTACCAATAAACCTTTTCAACCCTACCATTTTGCCTACCGCTGGCTTTTGCTAGTGCCGGTACCAAGTCCAGCTGTCCCGAGTTCCTATTGTTGTTTACGTTTGTCCTTTGTCTTGTTTATGTTTTTCTGTGTAGTTCTCTGGCAGATTGTGGCATGTGCCTGTAATTTTCAGCCATTGTAGATGTTTCCTGTTACCCCCTTTGTTACATCAGATCTATCCCAATGGGTTTGAAATTAAAGAATCAACTGATACACATACTGCAGTTTCATACCTGGATCTTTTGTTGTATATTGACCAAGATGGACGTTTGAAATCTAAGCTATATAAAAGGCGTGATGATTTAAACTCCCGAATGTGAACTTTCTCTTTCTTAGCAGCAATATACCTGCCCCTACAACCTATGGAGTGTACATTTCACAGTTGGTTCGTTACTGTAGAGCGTATAGTTTGTACAATGATTTTTTTAACAGAGCAAAAAAAAAAAAACTATCCCAAAAGCTGCTTAGTCAGGGTTTTGTTCAACCTATGTTAATTTCACCCCATAAAGAAATGCTATAGCCGTCACAATAACATCATTGGAAGATTTGGCGTTTCGTGTTCGAACTAAAAGCGGACATTTTCAGCTACATTCACATTTTCCTGGATTTGACTAATCCGATTTTGACATTTTCTCTGGTTTACTCACAGTGTGACGGATCCATGTTGTTAACAGAGCAGGACATGCTTACCCTTCCGGAGCACCTGATGTCACTCTCAGTTTCACGGAAGTTCACATTGTGAGTGCCTTGGTTTTGAATGTTGTGATTTTTATCTCTGTGTTTTGTAGCTGTCTAAAGTCGATGTTTTCTGTGTCCACACTTGTGCTTACTTCTCGCGGATTAAAGGCAAATGAAATACGAAAAGATATTATACCCCCACTCGTGAGTGGGTGGTATATTGGAAGACCCTTGTCCGTCCGTCCGTCCGTCCGTCCGTCCGAAGTTCGTCCTACTTTTCTCAGCTACTGCTGGGCCGATTTGTTTCAAATTTGATCTTTCACTTTATATCTAGGGGATGTGTCGTATGCCATTTTGGCCGCCCTATGATATCAACTTCCTGTTTGGCGGGACTTTGCCATTTTTCCCTTTATTGAACATAGTGAAAATTTTTGTCGCACTTTTCTCAGCTACTGCTGGGCCAATTAATTTCAAATTTGGTATTTGACTTTATATATAGGGGGAATGTGTCGTCCCCCATTTTGGCAACCTTACGATATCGACTTCCTGTTTGACGGGACTTAGCCATTTTTCCCCTTATTGAATATAGTGAAAATTTTCGTCGCACTTTTCTCAGCTACTGCTGGGCCGATTAGTTCCAAATTTGGTATTTGACTTTATATATAGGGAAATGCGTCGTCTCCCATTTTGGTTACCATACGATAGCAACTTCATGTTTTGCGGGACTTAGCCATTTTTCCCCTTATTGAACATAGTGAAAATTTTCGTCGCACTTTTCTGAGCTACTGCTAGGCCGATTTGTTTCAAATTTGGTGTTTGTCTAAGGGGGAATGTGTAATCTCCTAGTTTGCTTACCTTATGATATCAACTTCATGTTTGGCGGGACTTAGCCATTTTTCCCCTAATTGAACATAGTGAAAATTTTCGTCGCACTTTTTACAGCTACTGCAGGGCCGTTTTATTTCAAATTTGGTATTTGACTTTATATATAGGAGGAATGCATCGTCTCCCATTTTGGTTACCTTATGATATCAACTTCCTGTTTGGCGGGCCATTTTTCCCTTCTTAATGTGTAAAATAATACGAGTGGGGGTATACCTAGCACGACAACGCGTGCAACCTCATGTTTTAAATAAATACGCTATGTAAAATGCAACCTGGATAAATTGCTTCATACGTTTTAGTACCAATACCGTATATTGTATACAGCTTTTATTATATCCTTTTGGTTTTCCCTTATGGGTATTTTCTCGGTATAGCTCTAAAACATTCGACATTTCGACGTCAAAACTTTTTGTCTGTCCCGAGGAGACATAATGGTCTTTAGATATCTTCTGTTTGTCGTCATGTCGCTGTTCTGTTGTTTTATGAACAATTAACCTGGTATTATATACTGTTATACAGACAATGGAAATAATGTCAATATTCTGTCTATGTCAGACGCACTATTATGTATTCTGCATATTATGTAAGAACAAATAATTTTCATGTCTTTAGATTCCTGGTCAATTAATTTCCATTTATTATACAGTATAGACATATAATTTAATAGGCGAAGAAGTTGAACTGACGATTTGCTTCAAATGAAAATGACCTGACTATTTTATGAAATGCACTTTCATATGCAAACGATTCGTACTTGCGATAGATTGTTGTTAAAGATGAACTTGAAATCTAAGTACGTTTCCATAAGTTTGAAATGCAGAATCCTTCAACAAATCCTCTGCGGAAAATTTTTGTATTGATTGCATTAAAATTATGAGCACAAACACAAAATTATAAAATCACAATTATTAATTCATTTAAACAATTTTAAAATCTGCTATAACAATTTTTTCTCTAATTTCTAGTAAATTTAAAAACCTCTTGATAGATTAGTTATCGAAATGATAACCAACATGTGTGTAAATATTATCTCAGTTGGCGATTGGTCCAGCCTGTAAATGTCTTGTGTCATTTTTTAGTAATTGTTCAACCGGATGTTGATGAATTTAACACCTGCATCATTGTCTAGCGTAATGGGTTTTGCATTTTTATGACTAAGATAGTTCAATTTATTGATGATATGACATTTTATCAAAAATATTATACTCAACATCCCTTTTGATAAATGGCCCAATGATACAAATAGCAACGATGATAGCATCAAAATGGCTGCATATTTGAGACTGGAGACTACGGAGATCGCTTTACTTCCAATAAATTGAGTAGGAATTAGAGAATCTCTAACATTGTTTTCTGGTTCATTACGATAATTGCTTACACCTGGATGGTTAAATTTTCACATTTTAAAGTTCTCGGTAAACCTCGAACTTTACAGTGTGAAAATTTAACTATTTCGATGTGAGAAATATACGTAATAAACTGGAAACAATGTTATAGAGTATATTTAATATCCGTTATAGCAAATCTGAGAATTCCTTAAGCCAACTTCAAGCATATTTTGATAGTTTCGAGATGCTTTCCATACATTTACATGCCTGACCCTTGGGAATTATAAGTAGTTCAGATTGGTTGCTGTCACACGGAAGGATTTCTCATATTTATGAGCAAAGCTACATGTATGCTTTGTTCTGTTTTTAGTTTGTTGTTGAATCTAAATGATTATTTGTCACATATGAAATCTCATGATGCAGCATTAGATCAGTAAAGTCTATACAAGGATAAAAGAGGATTGTGTAGACATTAGAATTGTAAAAAAAAATCAACATCCTGTTTTTTTCGTGTAAAGTAGATACAGTAGTAATAAGACGATTCAACTTCCTGATTACCCCATCATTGCTCAAAACCAAACACATAGGACTGACTCCGCGTCATGAAGATCTACGAATTTCTATTAAAAAATGTTTGGAAAACGCGGAGTTCCTATTTTACACAATATATATGAAGCCCATCAGTGAGAAAAAGGTTGGCTAATGTTAAATAGGCCAAAAACGCCCCCCAAAAAATCTGGCCTTTTTCAGCATTTTTCAGCGATTTCCTCTATTAACGCTATGTTTGATTGGATTATTTGACTAAATCTTTTGAATTATTACCCAAAATCCATTTTAAAAATAGACAGTATAGAGTTCAAAAACCACAACAGATCTTTCTTAAGCCTTTCTTCAAATTTTGGGTCAAAACGGGTAGTCTTACCCAACCTACTCCTTTGTTACGTTTTTAACCAAATTTTGAACATCACAACAATAAAACGTCATATTTTGGTGGGAAGCGTTTTCAAATTTCAGTTTTATCCTGAATTCCTGATGTCATATGACAAGACTTGGGGACCCTATGACAAATTAAAACGCAGGTCTGACGAATTTTAGCGAAAATTCATTTGCAGTAAATTCATGATATTTTTTTATGAGGGGATAGAAAAATTATTCTTTTCAATTTATATTCCTCCAAAAATGTAACAAAATCCAATGAGAAGATCTAACCATGTAGGCAGAACTGTCGGTGCTGACCCGAAAACCAATCTTATCTAGAAACTTGCTAATATAATTTTTTGTAAAGTTATAGCTTATTTATGCTCCATTAGATTTAACAAATTTTTGGTTTATTGTCTTCCAAATATTTTGAGTTGCACTGAAGAGACATTGTCATTGTTTGTCTTTTTTCATTTTTTAATTTTTTTATTTTTTTTATGCAGTTCCCTGGTGGATTGTGTTATTCGGCAATTGTAAGTTTTTTCTACATTAATACAGGTTTTCGAAACAGCCATACGAAGATACTTAGTCTACAGTAACTTCAGTATTTTGTTATTTGATTCCTTTTTTACTCCGAATGACTGAAATATGACAGAAAAAGTCGGTTTGACCTTAATACCGGTAGTTGCTCTCCATATTTTTTTTAATGAAAATGTTGTATTAAGGAAGGTTTTTATATCCAGTATGGAATATGAATGGCTAAAATCGAACAGCTTATCATCATTTAAAAGGGGGTAATAACGTAATTACCAAGCATAATTGCCAAGAGCCAAAGTCCATGAGACAAAAAGACAAATCAGGAGGAAACCACCGAATATTGTCCACCGCAATGGTCCTGACTTGGGACAGGCATTTCAAAAGAAACGGTGGGTTAAACCTCTCCTTCCATCGTGGAAGTGTCCGGAATCAACTCAACAGCAACTGCCTTTAACAGGTCGTAAGTCAGTGAAATGTTCATTCCAGTACTAAGTATAAATGATGTTGTCAAAGATTTGTTGGGTGGCTGATTAGTAGATATCATATTCTGACCTTACGACATAACAAATTAAAATCCTAGGTACATGCTAATTCCCTGACCCTCAAAGATGACCAAGGTGAAAGATCTATCCCTTTTTACACCGAAAAATAATTACTGTGAAAGTACTATTATTCGTGGGGATCCAGTTTTTCGTGGATTTCATGGTTAGCTAAAACCCAGAAATTAATTTCCAAGCGAAATGCATTTTTCCCTACAATTTAAATGCTTAAAATTCGAAACCACGAATTTAAGTACCTACGAAGTAGTGATTATTCTAAAAACCACGAATTTAAGTACCTACGAAGTAGTGATTATTCTAAAAACCACGAATTTAAGTACCTACGACGTAGTGATTATTCTAAAAAAATCACGAATTTAAGTACCTACGAAGTAGTGATTATTCTAAAAACCACGAATTTAAGTACCTACGAAGTAGTGATTATTCTAAAAACCACGAACATGAGAAACATCGGTCAGTTATCTCCCTGTACCAAGTAAGTTGTATATAGTTAAAGTGGAGATAATTTTAATTTGAATATCAAAAGAGGCTATTGATATGCTAATCAAAATTACATGTATCTACACTTTGAACCATACAAAACTAACTTTGTACAGGGGGATTACCGTTGTTTGATTTGATATGCACTGAAGAGACTTGCATTGTCGAAATGGCCATATACAGAAACTCAAAATTACGGTTACTTCGGTATTTTGTTATTTATTTAGCTATTTTGAATATTGAATAGCCATCACTAAGATATGTGTTTATGCAATGTATGTTTGTATGTCGTATTTGAGCTTCGAGTCATTACATACAAAATTACATAATTATAGTGCATACTTTATTAATTTTGTGAAGTCGAGAGTAGGAATGTTGGATGATGTTGAACTTTGACATATTATGTGAATGTTTATAATAATAATGACAATCAAATATGCAAAAGAAAGGAAATGGGGTAAATGCCAAGGAGACAACCTTCCATATCCAGGTTAAAACGCCCCAAAACAAAGCATCTAGGGGTCACCGTACGGTCTTCAACACAGTGAGGTACCTCACACCATATAGCAAAGCCCTAAATGGCCCCAAAAAGGTAAAAAAAGTATAAATCAATGGAATCAAACCACATTCAATGGAAACGAACCACATCCAATAACCCAAATATCAAGAAACTAAAATTTTATAAGAAGACAAGGGACCAAATTTTATAAGAAGACAAGGGACCAACCAAGGCGAACGGATAACGGCGAACAGGGTACGCCATATTTTGACTCCAATTGGGCCCTACTTTTTTCCGGAAAAAAACGTACGCCTTTCGCCGGTGACGGACACCCAATGCACTTGTTTCACAAAATTTTGGATGCGCGCACAATAACGGCTAACGCCGCCCTCGCCTATCTCAGGACTCAGGCGCAGGCGGCGCATTTTCATTTCAAGATGGCGGACAGAGTGTAACTGAGTAAAAATAAAGGTTACAAATATTGAAAAACAGCCATTAAACGAAAAATTTCGTTTATATGTGCAATTTATCTTTATTCTTCGAACATGCTTAAGAGAAAATTAGTATATTATTGTTAAACCAAAATTTGCAAGGGCGTTCGCGCGTTCGCCACCTGCGAAAGGCGTACGAAACAAGTAGGATCAATCTTGGCAGAGTAATGCATCTGGAGATTGTCAATAA
Source organism: Modiolus philippinarum (assembly GCA_002080025.1). Classification (NCBI taxonomy): domain Eukaryota; kingdom Metazoa; phylum Mollusca; class Bivalvia; order Mytilida; family Modiolidae; genus Modiolus; species Modiolus philippinarum. The sequence goes on along the minus strand of MJUU01048594.1, from coordinate 75,437 downwards.
AATATCAATGACATTGCATATTTGATGGCTTTTAATCTCTTAAAAACAAACACTGGTATCATTGATATCATTTACTGCTGTTGAAATTGCCTCATCTCCCGCGGCACCGCAGTTTTCACCGAGATAAATGCAAGTATAGCAATAGCCGGTATTGCTGTCGCTATTTTTTACCTACATGACAAAACTCAACGAAAATATACATGTACACGGAGTTCAGTGCATGATAGATTCAGGACGTCCTAAAGTTTTGGTGGGAAACCGAATTTTTCTAGACTTAACATTCACTTTACATTAAGGAAATAAAACGTTGAAATACAATGCAGGAATTTGAAGAATTGCATCAAAATTTTATCATCAGTATGCAATCATATTCTGAAAAAAAAACAGGGTCAGTGTGCAAAATTTACGAACGTCAGAGACAGTTTCAAAAACCTGAAGAGTGACCGTCCTTAATTAAGACTATCAAGGAACAGAAATTTGTTAAAGTGGTATTCCACTAGTTTTCTAATCCTTCATTAGTTCTGTATGAATATTTTGCATATTTCTTTATATCAATAGAATACTGCTTACACTAACAAGGAAGACACGATTTCTAACTTCATAATTAGCAAATCATGTCATGTTCCGTGCTTATTGAATTTTGTATCAACTTATGATTTGCCACACATGTCATTGGTAATGACTCGGCATTAAATAATTGATATCAAAAGAGGATGAAAATGATTATGTAGTTTTCAGATAAGACAGTGTCTTGATTTTCTTATCATGTATTATAAGAGAGTTATAGACGGATTGTATCATTAGAAGGTTCAGCTTCCTGGCTATTTGAAGAAAAAAAACCATTTTCCTCTTAATTCGTTTAACTAACAGTTTAAAACTAACTTTTGCTAAGCCGAACAAATTTGACAAGTTTATTACTTTATATTCCTCTGAAAATGTGCCCAATACTTTTCAATACATTTTGGAATGTTCTTTTCTTTGTTGAAAGCACTCTAAAGTTGTTTACTGATAATAACACAACAAAGAAATTGTGCCTGCTACATGAGTACAAGTTATAAAGGTGGTCAACACATTTTGTTGTCAACACAAAATATCTAAAGTCTGTTTCACTTCCTTTAGATAATGGAAATTCTCTTCTGCTGACTTTAATATTGCATATTTCGGCACCAGGTTTTGCATGGCTGTGTAAAAATATTATATACTTAATTTGATGATTTCCAATTTCACATGTTGAAAGAAAAAACTTTTTAAAAATGCCCCATGCTTTCATATGGATGATATTTTCGGCGCACAATTATCGACTAGACTGGACCATTCGGAAATAAGTATTGGCAGGTATATCTTGAAGTCAGATGATAAACAAGTCTCACTTTGTCTTTTTACCATGTGCTTGGACCCCCTTTTAATTCAAGAAAAAAAACCATACCCGTAAATGATATAATTCAACAAAATACTTAATATGTAATTGAAATATCCATGCATTAAACCCAAAAGAAATATTTGAAATAAATTGTGAATGAACTGCTAATTTCTATTCGGTGTTTACAAACAAATAGTCCGTGGATAACAATTGTTTACCCCGAACGAGTACACCTTGCTATTATTAGGTAGGTCAACTCGGGTCATCTAATTCATCAAGACAATCCAACACTTAAATATTTTAACCTGTTTGAAAAAAAATTGTGAAAATGCACATGACTGCAGACTTTTGTGCATGCCGTAACGGCGAATTCAACATTTTTCATGATATACATACCAAATATGATAAAGATCGGTGTAAAAAATAGAGCTGAACTCGTAAGATTTCCATTATCTAAAGGAAGTGAAACCGACTTTAGTTCATTTTTATGGTGCAAATATATTCTACGCCAGGTGAGTTTCTACAATTAAAACAATAATAGAAATGAGATACGCTTTTAACAATATGTAATGCACATGTTTGTCATATGACACCGAAAATCTTCAAAACGTAAAGTCCAAGGATTATTTTGTTCACATTTTTCCACCAGATGTTGAGATCTAAATTACAGTCTATTTAAGTATATAGTAAAGAAAATGTAAGGAACACGTATAAAATGAAGTACTTGACCCCCCCCCCCCCCCC
>MJUU01048594.1:62713-73280 GCA_002080025.1 Modiolus philippinarum | reverse complement strand
CGCAAATGACGAAACCAACAGAACATTTTACAAACACGACCAAAACATGAAGCGCTAACAGTGTGAACCCCTGAAATGGAGTTTTATAACATGGCGTTTTGATTTTGGTAGATAAAAGCATTGATACACTTAATTGCTTAAATCTGAGACGGAAAAAATACGATACCAACATAGTCGGGTTAAGAAATGATTGCATTGACTTTCGAAGGTCTGATTGTCGAATTTTAATTTGCTGGCATCATATTTAAAGGACATTTTGCCCAACAAATGCTGAATATCTAGCCATATTAAATTGGTATTTGTTTGTCTTAGGAATAAAATCCTGTTAGTCTGTGACATTTAGCTGTGAACTGATGAGTAAAAGAGCAGACCAGACATCCATACAGAATATTAAATATCCATTACAAAGATACATTGTTTATCAAGCAAATTCTATGACTTCGTTTACTTTAAGTTGGTATCGCATTTGTGTCTGTATCACGTGCAAGCTTATAAGACAATGAATGTTTAAATGTAAAGACAACCTTATAATGTATACAGAATATGAAGGGAGTTTGATGTCTACAATCTTATAACGAGTTCTTGATATATTTTGTGATTGTTATTCAGCAACATAAAGAGCAACGACGATAATTAATGAAAATAACGATCCTAACGACCCTAACACCTCGAGTTCCACAGTAAAAGCAAAATTACAGACGAAGTCCAGAGTCCATTTTTTATTTTAGTATTATTATTATATAATTTTTTTTTTTGGAATTTTGGGGAAATTCGAAGAACAAATACAAGTCTAAAGGATGGATAGCAAATGACAAATAAAATCTAAATTATAATTTAAAATCAGTTAAAGTAAGAGAGAACCGAAGCCCCAGTCTAAAAACGAATAATACAAGGACACTTGCAACATTGAAAACACCAAGAAATAAAGACAAAGCATGAGTACGACATAGAAAAGAAAAATACAGATATGCATATAGAAGAAATTCAAAAGTCCAAGATACATGGCAATTCATATTAATACAATATGAGGCAACGTGACAAGGACAAACAAATAAGAATAAGAACACAACAAAACTAAGACAACTTGTGATGTGAACCCTACAAAACTGGAGGTATTTTCTGGTACTCCGACAGGGTAAGCATGATCTTCTCAACACATGGCAACCGTCACACTGCCAATGAAGTCCGTCTTTGTCTGTTTGGTAATTAATTCTTGACCTGCTCAAAGATGTCTATTCTCAATTCTAATGCAACATTTATATAACGAAGGTTTTGATTGGTCGAAACTGACCGTCAATTCCACCATCTACATACCTGTGACAAAGTAGGTTCCCTGTTTAGTCTGGTTCCTAATATTGTTACAAATTGATTTGTTGCATTAGAATCGCAATAACAGTACATTATTTGAATACCCGAGGGCTTCAATCTTGATTTGACGGTCAAAATATCCGTTTACGGGCTCCGCCACGCGTCGCCTATAAACTGCATTTTGACCGTCAAATCTACGATTGACGCCCTCGGGTATTCAAATAGTGTACTGTTATTGCTTAATTGTACGAAACACAGTAACTAAATGATCAAACAAATCATGATGACGTTAAAATTGCAACAGATTGAACGCAATCTTAATGCTTAAGTTTGTGGGGCAGTAATTTGACTCTGCTTAATTACGCTTTACAAACTATACAGGCACGACAAGGGCGAATGAGCTGTGAGTTTGAAAAGTCGAAATCATCACGCTGTAGTAAAGATCTGTTTTCTGAAGTCAAGAAGTATAAGTCAATCTTTGATGCTGATGATGGTGCACCAGTGATCACTTCTTTAATTCCGAATTACTTTGGGCATACAAGATAAAGGCTATTGAGAATTGTTCTATTAAAGAACATCATCTTTGGAAATTGGAATTAAAGGTTGGTTTTTTGTGTTTTGTCTGAACTAGCTTTTGTTTTACATGGTTTCATACCAATTATAATTAATATAAGAAAGATAACAGGAAACACCTATAATGGCCGTAAACCACAATCACATGCCACAATCCACCAGGGAACCGCACGAGAAAAACAATAAAATGACAAAAGACAAACATGGACAACGATAGGAACTCGGGATAGCCGGACTTGCTACCGGCACTAGCAAGAGCTAGCGGTAGGGTTAAACCGGTTTATGGGTACCCAAACCTCCCCTTTCTCTATCCCGTTTCCCTATAGTATAATAAAACATACAATTATAGAAACTTATCCACGGCCAAAAAAAAAAGTAACAACCAAAAAAAAAAAAACAAAACAAAACAAAACAAAACAAAAATGTTTGAGAATGTTGGAGAATAGTAGATAAAATTTTTGATACTATTGCAATGGTTTAGTTCGGATAAATATTCTAACAAGTCTTTCGAGTTTTTGAGAATCCACAACTGATTTATCCCGATTGCTCAGTATACTTTATCACTATATATCTTCAGGTCTTCTTTAACTTACTAAGTAATGGCGTCCGGGCTTAGAGAGGGGTTTTGTTGTTACCCGGCAGCTGAGTTTGCTTATATATTGCTTAAGTTAGCTTGGAATAATGTTGAGGCCGGTTGAGAAAAATGTAAGCAAATTTCTATTGTAAGCAACAGTCTCAGATGGAAACCACAGCAATGGTCCTGACTTGGTACAGGCATTTCAAACGAAATGGTGGGATTGATGTTGTGTTATTAAGGCTTGGTCAGCATAATTGTGATGCAGAAAAGACAGTGTCTTTTTTTCTACATCGGGATCATCGAATATTCATTGCCTGTACTGAAGTATAAGGAAGAGTAGCGTATTCAAATTCAAGTCTTAGAATTTTTACAAAACCATTTTCAAAATGAAAAATAAAATGAACTCTAAAGAACTGAGACAAAGGTTAAAAAAAATCAAAGCCAGGAATAGTTCAAAACCATAGAAAATGTAGCTAATGTTCAATAATTCTTTATTGCCATGTTAAACCCCATATTTACATTGTTAAGATAATGAAAAAAAGACCAACATAATTTTTTTTCATAAAAAAAGTTTGAAAATCACTACCAACAATGATATGTGCTGGTTGGCCAAGAAATTACAACGGTTACCAAATTTCAAATTTAATCATATTTTCAAACTTATTCATATTTTGAGACTTAGTCATATTTTCAGACTAAATCATATTTTCAGACTTAATCATATTTTGCTAAATTTAGAATCAAGTCTTTTCATCTTACTTAAAGGACTTGTTCCCCTTAAATGTCTTGGACATTTTTCATTATTTGAATGGATGTCGCGATCCGTCACACGTTTGGTTTCCTCATTAGTCTAGAGTATGTCTGTCCTACAATACTCTCCAATTTATAATTACACCAAAAGTGTGCGAAATTATTTCTTTCTCTCTTTTAAATCCTTGTTAAGTATCCTATAATGTGCGAATGTCTAATTAACAGAAGTATATACTGGTTAACCCATGTGGGATGAACATAAATCTCTTTGTGAACAATCCATATTTAACCATAAATAGAATAATCTTGTTTTCACAGACAGAAGCTGATAAGTTCAAAAATTGTTTTGACATACTAGTAGTATTAGAATTGTTTAAAAGAGGGAAATAAAATGGAGTCACAAAAATATTATTATTTGCTATACAAATTTTTAACTCTGCACTATTACAATTTAATGTTCGAGAAATTCTCAATAAAATATATTGATCATTGGTAAAGTTTAGTCCATGGGAATGATGGTCAATGTCTTAAGACAATACGGAAGGCACGATTGATAACAATTTATTAGCATAAATATTTTTGTATCGTTCTTTAAATATTTTTGTATCAAATGCTTATTGTTACATAATGCAATTTATAATAACGCGGCATTAAATCATTGAATACAATAAATATCGAAGTGAAGTAAGTCAATGTCCTGATTCTTTTTAATGTTACAGACAGTATTAAGATGATTCAACTTCCTGGATATCCTAGATCAGTGATTTACACAGACAGCTGAGAAACATTTTTACATTTTTATGAAAAACCATTAAAAGTAAGTTTATTATAAAGGATAGGTTTTGTTGAGCCAAATATATTGTTTGTCCTATATATATTTCAATATTTTATATTTAGGTAGTATTACGCAAGTTTTGAATATATTGTCTATCCTATATCACCATTGATGACGTCAACCCCGTATCGCATACCCTGTGTCGCATGGCAAAATCCGTATTGCATATCCCGTATCACACCCCTATTCGGAACATGACGTCATAAATCGGAAAACTTCGGACGATATCCGCTTCAAAAAGAAGCAGACGACAGCCGCAGCTAAAGGGACAGACTTTATTGAACACGTCCTAGTAAAAATGTTGATGCGTGGAAAGATTATTACAACTGACAAGTTGCAGTCAGAAAAATGTTCATACAACTTTTTCATAATTAATGCGTATAATAAAGCAATTTTAGTTATCTTTGTATATTGAAAGCAGGCAAACGATTATAAGATTTTAATGCGCAGACAGAAATACCCGTACACCTTTAAAATCATAACTCCTTATAATGAAGGTAAAGTCTTGGATCAAAAGTAATTTTCGTGTACTAAGCAGCAGTTTTCGAAAAATTATTGTATTGCATTTTTTTTCAATAAACAATATTTCAAAAGATTCAGAGAGTTTTTTTCTGCCTATAATCTTTATTTTCTTGATATTTAGATATGTAGTGAAAACGTGATCAACAGTGATATCGTTAATTCTTCATTCTGTGATTAAATCAAAAGAATATCATATTCGACTCAAAAACATCAAAAACAGATTTCATTTTTCATCCTTCCATATAAATCAAGAAATTACTTCAAAAGAGTTAATTTTTGAAAATGCACAGTAAGAAATCTGTATTTTCCGAATACTGTTATCCATAGACTGTATATTTGATTTGTAAAAACAGTGTCTAATCGATGCAAATAAAAAATTAAAGAACCTTTCCAGTTGTTGAAATATATGATAAAGCGTATATTACATGTCAAAATCTGTATCAGATGCCGTATCAACCCTCGACCAATATCATCCCTCGGGCCTTCGGCCCTCTTGGTGATATTGGATTCTCGGGTTGAATGTATTTAGAGGCCCCTCGATATGTTAATTTATTTCTACATTTACTTGAGTGAAATTTAAAATTCGACTTCAAGATCGTTTCTGTAAGTGTAAAAACCGTAAACTGATGAAGAAGGATTTACATTAAAGGGGTAGACCTCGGGTATAGGGAGATAACTCTGTTTTTCACTTCCATGGTACTTACATAAATGAAAAGCATCATTGTGATAGGTCTAATTAAAATTTCAAAATTGTAAAAAAAAATTCACAAATAAAATAAATATTTTTTTACCTAACATCCAGTTTTTTATCATCGACATTTCGTGCAATGATATCTAAAAATAATGAAAAAATATATCTTTCAAGGGAGGTAACTTAAAGCACATTTTCGCCTACTTTATTCTAAATAAAAAAAATGCACTGTATAGATTTTTCTAAAATTTTAGTATATTCTACATAAACTAATTTTCTTTCTATTCTCAGTTTTTGGTGAAAATTAAACGACTCAATTTTTTACAAGAAGTGTTTAACACTGATAAAAATTTGGTAATCTTTTCAGTCTATATGGCCCAAATTACCCATGTACTTCAATTCAAACTATTGAAATAAAATATGTCAAATATAAAAAAAAAATTAAACGATTGGAAAATTTTAAGCCTACCCAGGTCTACCCCCTTAAATACTGATAAACGAAGTCCATGAAAACCAAACGATGTTATTTGGTTTACTATGATAAATCAAGGATTTTTTGTATGCTGGATACATTCTCACAAACTCTTGACAGAAGAAATCCACAAAGCCGAGAATCAAAAACATATCAAAAATTTCATTGGGAGTAATTTGATTGAAATATATGAAAACCTTGATATATGCTTCCAGATCTTAAAAATGACACAGAGAATAAATAAAATACTATAAGTTGTCAGTTCTCCTATCCTAAGTACTGGGTTAAATGTGCACGAGACGTCGGAACCAGCGGACGCTGATTAAAATTCCGCGAGAGATTTCCCGCCATTTTAGATTTTTCGTGTTTTTCACACATTTCATGGGAGAAAAAAAAATATCATTCAGCGAGGTCTCGAGTTAAAAATATTTCTTTCCTGTCGATAGTAAAATTTCGATTTTAACATGCTTGCTAAAGCTCGCATGTTGAAAATCTAAATTTTACTATCTTGTTTGAACAAATATTATAAGTCACTTCTCCGTAAAGGAGAAACTTCATGGCTCTGTAGATAATGATAATTAAAAATTTTCTTTGGGGTTTGTTACTGCCAAAATTGTAGTTGCTCGCAAATAGTTTTATTTTCATAATTAAAGGGGTAAACCAGGGGTATGGGGAGATAACTCAGTTTTTCACATTCGTTATTCTTAAATAAATAAAAAGTACCATTGAGGTAGGTATGATTAAAATTTCGAAATTATAATATTTTTTTTTCATGCAGCAAATAAATATTCATTTTAATGAAAATAACCAGCATACATGTACGTCTACTTATTTATAACGGGTGCATTAACTTTACATTTTATGCAAAGATATCTAAAAATAGTGGCAAAATATTGAAAGTCAGATTTCTTGCAAAGGAGATAATTTAAAGAATATATTTAGCTTTTTTTATTTTTACATACTTTATTCTAAATTTAGAAAAAAAAGAGCGGTAGATATTTCTAAAATTTAATTATATCTTAAATATACTTATTTCCTTTCTATCCTCGGTCTTTAGTGAAAATTAATGAAGTGTTAAATACTGATCAAAATTGCGTAAAATTTTCAGTATATACTTTAAGGAACAACCTTATTTCTCGAATTAAACTATCAATTTATGAGCATGCTTCATGCTTATTTTCACAGTTGTTTAAACTACAGAATTTTGCATTTTAAACATTTTAATATCAAGTAGAATTTTAATTAGAAGTTATTTTATACACCAAAATTAAGTCCCGAATGAGGAAACAACGGAACGGTAAAAAATGTACACTTTAAATACAGTAATTATCAAAACAATTTCAAGAGTGGAAATTTTTAGGGTTACCAGGTCTGCCCCCTTTAATTGCATATATACTGAATCATAAAGGATTTTTTTGCTTCTTTTTTTCACTAATATAAAGTACAATGTGATTATGCTTACTTTCGTGATATCTATTTGTCTTAGAAATAAAATCCTATTAGTCTTTGACCTTAAGTTTTGTACTAATGAGTAAAAGAATAGGTCAGACATTCATAAAGAATATTACATTGTCACTATGAACATGCATTACTTAGTATTCAAATATTGTACAGTTGGTTACGTTTAAGTCTCTGTATGTAGATAGAATGTAAGCTTGAAAGCCGATAAATGTTAATACAAGATACAAAATTAACACTGCATCCTATAGCTGTAACACCCACAGTGAGGAAGATTGGGCTTTTGAATCGTATAACCATTATCTATAACAAAAAAATCTACACAAACAGTTTAGTTTTGAATGTTGTGTTTTTTATTTCTTGTTTTGTAATTATTTTAAGTCATTGTTTTTCTGTGTTCTAGATTTAGCCATGTCTTTGGACTTCCATTTTTGCAATTCCTTTGTGTCGTTGTCAGTTTAGAAATGAACGTAGGAATTAATCATGCTCACCCTTTCGGAGCACCTGATGATACCTCAGTTCAAGTACCCAGTAGTCAGTACTTATGTGTTGACCCGAAAACCGATTGTATTGAAACTCGCAAAATCTAAATTCTACAAAATTTTGTTAAAAACTAAGGAGTGTCTCCCTCATGTTTTACTCTGTCCTCAGCTTACCTTTGGCTTTCCCATTTAGATTTTTTGGTTTATTGTTCTCTATCAGCTTTAACATGTTTTTCGGTTTATGGACTTCCAAATGTTTTGGTTTGATCTGCACTGATGAGACATAAGTTGTCGAAATGTGCATTTGCAGAAAATAAATGACCAGTAACTTCGGTATTTTGTTATTTATTACCATCTGGCCGATGCCTCCTCTGGTGGACTGTTAGTCCCCGAGGGTAGTAACCAACCCAGTAGTCTGTTCGTCGGTGTAGACCCGAAAACCGTTTGAATTGAAACTCGCAATATCTAAATTTTACAAATTTGTTCAAAACTTATTTAGTCATCTCAATCTTTATATCTTTGTAATCACGTGACTGTCAAGTTATTGTAGAGACAGCGTTATACAGCTCATTACATGGAGCTCAAGCCATAAAAAGGTCCGACTGGTTTTACATTGATATAAGAATTTAAAGAAGAACGATTGAAATTGAAAAATTTCAACTTTTGCCTTTGGTTAACAAACAAAAAATGTTACGCAATTTTAGACTGATTTAATCATAATTTTACTTTAAGGCAGTTCGTCAAACATATCGAACATGACTTAGGGACCGACCACTTAACTTGAAAGGGGGTGGGGGCTATGGTTTTTTTCTAAAGAATTATTTTGGACCTGATTTTATGTGAAAAAAACATTTTGGACCTGATTTTATGTGAAAAAATATTTTGGCTGCCAAATTGATAACAAAAAAAAAAATTCTGCAGGAGGCTCTCTGCTCCCAAAAATAACGTTAATTTTGGAAAAAAATATTTTGTTGATACACGTGAAAAAAATTTTCTGTCCAGAAAAAAAAGACCATAACCCCCCCCCCCCCCCCATTCAGGTTAAATGGTCGGTCCCTTATTCCTCTATATTTACTTGTGCTTGCAAAGCAGAAACGGGATTTATCACACGTCAATAGTTTTTTTTTTCTCTGAGTATGAATTCACCTGTCTGAATTATCGGTGTTATACATTGCTTTTTATCATATATATTTATAAACAAAATTTATGAAGTTAGTGTATTTCTTTCTATCATGTTAACCCGTAAGTATCCGGCAATATACAAATTACTAATTATCACAAGTATACACTGATTAACTCGTGTGGGATGAACATAAATTTCTTGTGGAAATCCATATTTAGCCCACAATTAGAATGCTCTTATTTTCACGGTAAGAAACTCGGGTATCGAGTTAGAATTTCCATTAAGTAACACAAAAAGACGGACGTACAAACAAAACAAACAATAATTAAATAAAAACAAAACTAGAATTTGTCCAAAAAGGTAAAAAAAACAGCATGGATTACAAGTAAAAAAGGTGGCGAGAACGAAGAACAGCTTGACGATTCAGCAGGCTTATTTGTAAAATATGAAATTTAAAGGAAATTTAGTCCTCTTAGTCACAATGCAGGTATATTATCACATATATAAATTAAACACATATAAGCTAAACTCCTCACGGGAAGGGATCTTGGTTGAAGCTGTATACTGAGGGTACATAATTTTATTTTTCGGTTGGTAATGGGTCTGGAGCTGGCATGTCAGTTAACTGCTAGTAATCTTTTGTGATTTCATGTTTATGTCCGTTTATTTAGTTCTTTCAGTTTCATTTTTAACAATTGACTCAGTACTGTTGCTAACTGAACTATTGTTTTTTAATTTATCACATTGGATAATGGGAAGGTTTGGGCCCAATAAAACTAGTTTAACCCCGCCGCAGCAGGTTTGCGCCCGTCCTAAGTCAGGAAATTTATTAAGCCTTTGTGTGTCTTGTCTGTTTTCTACTTAGTTTACTTTATGTCTATAGGAGTCTAGGATGGTGTTTATTTCGCTGAACTTTATTACTATTTATTTAGGGGGCCAACTCTGACCTGCCTTTAGGTGTGGGGTTTCCTTACCGTTCATTGAAGAGTTATGGTGGCTTTGAGTTGTTATTATTCACCTTTCGGTCGTTGTCTCTTTGACACATTCTCCATTTCCATTCTATTTTTTTCTATATTATCACACATGTGTGTCATAAAGTTTCCGATTAAACCAAGTATACTACCTTAAAACGAACTAAATCTAATTAGGGTATTTCCATCCAGGTTCAAATTCGCTATTTAAGAATAATAATAAAACAAACAAACAAACAAACATGGAAAATGAAAACAAATTGCTGAACTCTTTATTCCAGCAGGATTTTTTCACAGTATGTTGTTAGTATAGCACAGTCATTTGGAACCTGTGGTTTCCGATATGTTTGATCTTAGGCACCACTAATTAGGCAATGTTGAAAGGTACTTACTATGAAGGTACTCTGAATGTTGCGGCCAATGGCTGAATATTCTGGACGGATGTGGTTTCAGAACCTGTAATCTCAATACCGGAGTCATCTACGCTGAGAAAGGGTTTTGAATGTTTTACGGAAAACTGACACGTCATTGGATCGAATCGTTTGACTGATCGACTGTTTCTGATACCAACAATTTGAAATTCACTACAAAATCAAAAAAGAAAAAAAAAACGCCAAAGGAACTTTTTTTTTATTTTGCGTTTTAACGCAAAGCTTGCGTAATAACGCAAAGTTTTTGTTTTTTCACAAAGTTGTCGTCTTAAAGAAAATTCATAGATAGTTTAAATACCCAACGTATTCGAAATTTAGAGTCGGATAGAGTTTGATTTTCGGGCTTAAATCTGCACAGTGGCTTAAAGACGATA
>MJUU01048594.1:28783-43509 GCA_002080025.1 Modiolus philippinarum | reverse complement strand
CCGGTTTGCAACAGTTGATAAAGTTGTCTGCTGTCCATTGTTTGGAACTTCACTGTTTTTGTCACGTAAAGAATGTACAGTTTGAGTCACTGAATCCAACTGCTGCTGCATATTTTGGACCGCTGTTAACAGCGATTGCATGCTTTCACCATCATTGTTTGTATTAATGGGTAAAATCTCTGGTACCGTAGAAACAGGTGGTGTCAGAGAAACGGGTCTGGATGGCTCTCTGTCCCTCCTCTGTCTCACAACTGCTAGTTGTCTTTGTTTAAATATTCATGATTAAGCATGTTTCTCGCATAAATGATTTATTCCATTTCATTACATAACTCGGTTTTAAAACATCGTGCTCAGAGCTGTTGAAGATGCTGCAGTTGAATAGCCCGAAAGGTGCAACTTACTTCTTTATATTGTAAAAATGCAGAACATGTGCTTTCAAATGCCGTTTTGTTCGACGTTATCGTGTAACGTAAAGAATCGCCAGTATTGTGCGTAACATCTTTAAAAAAAACTGTGGGCAAGTTAAAGCGGCGGATGATGAATGCATCATAATGATATAACATAAGAATATTGAAATGGAAGCTTTAGAAAAATCAGCAATAAAATATAGAATACCGAAGGACAAAGAAAAAGATCACGTAAATCAAAGTCCAGAGACCAGGCAAAAGTAAGAACTCCAGAAGACGCAAGACAAAAGACACTACTCAATCACAAAACGCAAACACTACAAATACAACAATAAAAACTACAGCACTAACAGTGTTAACTTTCGAAGAGTGACATCAGGTGCTCCGGAAGGGTAAGTATGTCTTGCTTTGTATACAGCACCCATCACACTGTCAGTGGGTAAATCAAGGGTGAGGTCAGAATCGGTAATGTCAAATCCGGGAATACGTAATCTAGCTGCATATGTCAGTTTTCATTTGTGACACTGACATTTCATATCTATCTATGATGTCGTGGCGACGGCCATATAATTTCTGAAGGACAAAAGTAACAACGGCTTAACATAGCCCTGACTCAGCAGTTTTTGTGACAGTGCTTTAATTTGCTCTTTCCACAAAATCACTGTATGAACTACAAGCTCTACAGTAACGAATTAATTGTGACATATACACTCCATATGCTGGGGAGGTAGGTATATTGCTGCTAAAAAGGGGGAAGTTAACAATTTGGAAGTCAAAATCATCACGTTTGTCATATAACCTAGATTTCAGAAAACCACGTTCGTCAATGTATAACAAAAGGTCGGGGTATGAAGCAGAATTGGGTGTATCGGTTGTTTCTTTAATTTCAAGTTCACTGGGGTAGATCAGATGTAAATATTCTTTCAATCTTGGGAAATTAAGAGAAAGTACATCGTTTATATATCTGAAGCTGAAATTAAAAGTCTGGATCAGTTGTTTTTGTTTCTGTTGTGTTAGCCCTTGTAAAAACTTTGCTTCATACGAATAAAGGAAAGTGTCAGCAAAAAATGACGCACAATTTGTTTCCATAGGAATCCCTATTGTTTGTTGAAAAAAAAAGACATCATTTCAGGTAACACATTTGTGATATAGGATGCCAACTTTCCTGGAAAACTTTTATAGTCTAAAATGCATGATTTAGTTTAAAACTGTTCTTAACTTTTATTTCCTACCTAAAATTAGACGAACAAAATTACAAACATTGTTGTGTTTCATACCGTTTACTCATATTCCGATACCATTTGCGCATGTGCGAAATATATGGTAATCGAGTATTATACTGGTTGACGATTTACAAGAGCCATATTAGAATTGCGCGAAACGCCATATTTGTCAGATAAATAAGTACTTGTCAGATAAATATTTATATTTGTTATAAAACTTTTTTAAGGTGTTCAACTTGTGAAATATATAACCCTGTTGTAAAAGTATTGCTGTGATAGTAAGGTTTCGTTCACTAAAATCGTCAAGAGTAGAACAAACACGTGCGAATCGTACTACGTAGTTGAGAAAGATGGAACTTGAGGAACATCGCCGTCAAGAAAAGGGAAATTAGTTATAGTGAAATCAAAATCGTCCCTTTTATCATATATTTTAGTTTTTATTTTGCCAGCGTCAATAAGGATAGTTAGATCGAGAAAAGGGCAGTATTTGGAATCATTGATAGCTTTACTACATAATCTAAAACTGGGGAATGTCAATAGTAAGGATATCGTCAATATACCTGCTGTTATCATTGAAAATAGAATTAGATTGTCACTGTTTTGTATGGTTCCGTTTTGCATTTTTTTCATGAAGTCTCGTTCGTAACAGAACAGAAATAGATCTGCAATGAGAGGTGCACAATTTGCAATCTTGGGAATAACTATGACCTGTTGATAAATAGTTTTACCAAAACAAACAAAAATGTTGTCCAGCAAAAGATTGAGTGCATTAATCATATCATCACATGTCCAGGAACAATAATTATTGTATATAATATTAGAGAGGAATCCTTGCTTTTTGTTAGAACAAATGAACNGCGAATCGTACTACGTAGTTGAGAAATGTACACCCCGTATGATGGAGCTTGAGGAACATCGCCGTCAAGAAAAGGGAAATTAGTTATAGTGAAATCAAAATCGTCCCTTTTATCATATATTTTAGTTTTTATTTTGCCAGCGTCAATAAGGATAGTTAGATCGAGAAAAGGGCAGTATTTGGAATCATTGATAGCTTTATTTAATTTCAGTTCTTGTGGGCAAATAATGTCTACATAATCTAAAACTGGGGAATGTCAATAGTAAGGATATCGTCAATATACCTGCTGTTATCATTGAAAATAGAATTAGATTGTCACTGTTTTACTGTTTTGTATGGTTCCGTTTTGCAGTTTTTTCATGAAGTCTCGTTCGTAACAGAACAGAAATAGATCTGCAATGAGAGGTGCACAATTTGCAATCTTGGGAATAACTATGACCTGTTGAAAAATAGTTTTACCAAAACAAACAAAACTGTTGTCCAGCAAAAGATTGAGTGCATTAATCATATCATCACATGTCCAGGAACGATAATTATTGTATATAATATTAGAGAGGAATCCTTGCTTTTTGTTAGAACAAATGAACCGCAGACCAGAAAATTTAAAAGACCAGTTAATAAGTTGTCCCAATTTTGATTTAATCAACTTATATGGAAGGGTAGTATAAAGTGTGGAAAAATCATAACTGTCGACGGATGAGACTGGTCGGTCTTTGAATAGGTTGTAGTTAAATGTATGCATAGCATATAAAATAATTCATCAAGAGCTACCTTAAGTGTTTTGATTTCGTTGATATGTTGCTCGATCGAAATGAAAAGTTTGTGATTGATTTCTGATTTCAATGTCTTCAGCCGTTTTTGCACATCAATTGGCACACTTTAACTGATTTTGAGTGTTAATCAAGATACATACTTAAATACAAATATCTCAGAAAGAAGTAACACCAATGTTAAACAATGTGCAACAATTTCATGAAATAAAAAAGAAAACATCTACAATTGCTGAAAATTATAATTACATGTCATTATCTGCTAGGGAACTACACAGGAAAAACGCAAATACGACAAAAGACAAACTTAAACAACAATAGGAACTCGGGACAGCTGGACTTGGTACTGACACTAGCAAAATCCAGCGGTAAGGTTAAACTGGTTTATATTGGTACCCAAACCTCCCCCTTATCTTTCCCGTTTCCCAATAGTATAATAAACATACGAATAAAATCCAATACAGGTCGACTACCAACTCCATGACCACAATCTTGAAAGGAGAGAAATTGACAATATGTAATTTTTGAAACAGAGGTCAAGGTACTCGCCACTAATCAGACGGCTAGCTCAAGGAGCCTAGTCCGCTGGTAAAACACTGTCGCACTACTGACGAAAAATCAAACACAAAACTTCCCGAATGATTTGGTCAAGACTCATCATATATTTCAGTAGGCATCGGCAGTATCATTGAGAGGCCAGTATGAATTAAAAATTTTCAGGTCATTAGATTTGATTTCAATGTATTAATGGCAAAAGAAGACAAAGTTGAAAAATACTTGGACAAGAAACAAGAATAATGGTCAATATATATGATCAGCAACACAGCAGACGGGGATCAAACAATTCAAACAATTTCTTTTTTAATTTAAAACGAATGGAACATTTTGAAAATCCAAAACTGAAAATTCCTACAGAAATGTAATTCTCAGAAAAAAGTACTGAAGACAATAAAAAAGCTTTCCATAACTAATGAACAAAGGGAGGCGATTTGGATCATAGAAAAAGAGTTTAAACAAACGGCAATTTTTGCACCCGCCCCAATTCAAGAATATGTTGATCATTGGCGTGTCATTGTATTTTAATAAGATTTCAGTTTCTTGATATTCGGGTTATAGGATGTGGATTGTTACCATTGATTTATTTACCTTTTTAATTATGGGCCCATTTAGGGTTTCCTATATGGTGTGAGGTTCCTAACTGTTTTGAAGACAATACGGTTTTCACTTGGAAATTTTTTGATATATTAATGTAGGAATATATTTCGATGGTAGCAATATGTTTTTACGATTTAGACTGAAATATTTTAAATGGTTAAGTTTGCCATATTATTTATTGCCTCATTAATTATTCATACATTCCTCTAACAAATCCTACTCGTTATATAATTCAAAATTGTAAATAATTCTGTCATTACAAAAAAGATTATAATGACATTCTTTGAAATATCCTACATCAGTCAAAGCACAGTAGAAAATTATACGATATTTAAAATTGTAAATTCATTCTTCTTTCATTTCACAAAAGATTATGAAGAAAATCTTTGAAATATTCTACATCAATAAAAGTAGGATAACATACATACTGCTGATGTCTGCCCATTACAAAAATGTACGATTAAAAGTCCAGAAAGTTTCTAACAATAAAAATATCAAAACAGAATGACTTGAACTAACGGTAAACCCTTAACACGTCAGTGACTGTCAGTCGCAGAAGGAAATCATACATTTTACAGATCTCTGTCAATTATAAAAAATGTATTATTCAAAGAACACACACACAGGAAAAACAATGAGTAGAACGCAGGTCTTTCTAAAAGGTAATTTTTTTTTCAGAGCCATGCTGAGTCAAACTTAAGTACTTGAAGATCTTAAGTATATATAGAATTACTCATGTGAGTGTCTATTCCAAAAACGACAGCAAGGTAACTCTTTCATTTTGAGAATGATCTCATAAATGACGGTGGAACTTCGCACATTTTCATTGGTGTTGAGTAGTTCAAACAATATTTAACTATTCATATCAAAACTTTCAGGAATGAATTTGGGTTATATAAAATATAGTAGTAGAATACCGAAGGAACAAAGGAGTGGAATTTACAAAAATCGAAGTCCAAAGACATGGCCAAAAATGAAGACACAGAAAGCAATGACGTTTTACACAGAAAGCGATGATGTGAGACAGATACAAAGCACAGAAATAGATAACAACACTCAAAATCAAGACACTCACAGTGTGAACTCAACATGCTCAAGCGAAACTGGGAGTGACATCAGGAGCTCAGGAAGGGTAAGAATGTCCTGCTCCGCTAACAGCACCCGTCACACTGTAAGTGAGTTAAGAATTGAATGCATTATTTTGAGGTTTCATTGGGATATGAAAGGGTTGACCGAAGCACATTTGCGCTTCATGTTGAAAATGTGCGCCCGGTCAAAACTTTCATAGTCCCTATGATACTTCAAAATAATGCATTCAATTCTTATAATTACATTTGAAATCCGAAATATAAAAAGACAACTTTATTTACAGTGAAGTACATCATGTACCTTGGGAATCTTTTTTTTTACAAATTCATCCGCCACGTGAACATGTGGTCAAATGTGTTTCATGGGAATTGCAACTTCACGTTGATATGCCATGTGATCGATATTCACCTATCAAACTGACGGAATTCAAATGAATACTCATGAAATGTAATTATTCAATCTGGAAAAACGTCAAAATCGATAGTAAAATCCGGAAAGAAGTTAATCCAGCCGAAAATGATCTCTTTCACCTGGGCTACTGACATGTCAAATCTTTTGATGTTATGGTGTCAGTTTCAAGTATGAATGTAAGAGTTCGTGAATCCAGAGGAAGATTTTGTGTATCTTACATTGTGTTTCGCTCTATGTATTTGTACTGTCCAAAAAAATGACAAGACATTTATACCGACATCTTAACTAGATTTTTAGTGAAACCACTTCAAATTAATGATAATATTTCATCTTTTGTAAGTGACGTTTAAGGTGTCTCTGTGGTATTATTCCGCCATTTTTGTCCAAAATTTAATCAATGAGGTTGCATTCATCAAGAAATTTAACAGAAATAAATATTTAAAATCTAAAGAAACTTCCAAATAGGAAAACTGAAAGGATATGGAGTGAATGTACATGTGGCAAAAACGAACACGATACATAGAAAACTCCAGTCTATCAAGGACAGGGCTTTTATTCCTGTCTACATCTTGATGTCGCCTGAAGGTCTCCAACTTGAGGCGAACAATATTCATCCCTCAAGCGAGATCAACAAGGCCTCTAGCGTGCACTTAAGCGGTATTCTTGACAAAAATGATATCAAGGTCACTCCCTTGCTCCCCACCCGCCATGGAGTGCCAACTTGGGCGATGCTCAAGGTTATCCAGCTGAAAGCACCAGAGTTACAAGAAGAGAATAAAATTGTTGAGCGACACGGATCGCAGCTAAAATATTTCATTGGAGCAACATATGTCGGGAGCGGTCAATGAGAAAAAAAAAAGGAAAATCGGGCAATGTACAAATGTTTGTCATTGGGTAGCCCGACGAAAGACAAAAATAAGGACAAGACAACACAGGACACATCGAAATAGATGTAGGCAAACCTTGCAGTGTATTTTTGGTTGAAAGGGCAAAAATAGTCGTGTGTACAGATTATAACATCTTAGTTAAAACAATGAAAATATTGAACAGCCAAATTGAAAAAATAAATGAATTAGTAAGGGTATGAGAAATTCTCACACGAAGAAACACGCCATAACTGTAATATTATAAGAGCATACATCTCAAGCACGGGGAGACTTTTTACGGACTCCACGCAACAGGAGAGACAAACTCTGCAGCAAATAGGAAAAATGAAAGGATATGGAGTGAATGTACATGTGGCAAAAACGAAGACGATACATAGAAAACTCCAGTTTATCAAGGACAGGGCTTTTATTCCTGTCTACATCTTGATGTCGCCTTAGGGTCTTCAGCTAGAGGTGAACAATATTTACCCCCTCAAGCGAGATCAACAAGGCCCCTAGAGTGCACTTAAGTGGTATTCTTGACAAAAATTAAATCAAGGTCACTCCCTTGCTCCCCACCCGCCACGGAGTGCCAACTTGGGCGATGCTCAGGGTTATCCAGCTGAAAGCACCAGGGTTACAATTTGTACAAGTTACAAGATAATAAAAATGTTGAGCAACATCGTTCGCAGCTAAAATATTAAAAAAAATTTTATTTGTTATCGCTTTTACAACATTTTCATTAGAAAAGCGTAAACTAAAACACGTAAGCTTTAAATCTGTGGCTGGATTTACAGAACACAGAAATCATGCAAGGAAGGTAATTTGATCAAAGTTTATCATTTTGTAATTTATCTCTATTATTTCAACGTTGACCTCTAATTTTATTTTTTATATGTAAACTATATAAATATTTCAAAATACGTGATAAGTATGAACAAAATCTAAAATAGATTTTCCAAGTTACCTTCTCATATAATCATTATCTCTATCATTTCTATGTAAAATCCAGAAATTTCCAATTTCAGTTTTTTGCGTTTAAATGTACGGTGACCCAAATTTTATTATATATTTTTAACAATAATACAATTATGTTTCTACATAGAAAATTTTGCAAATTCTATAATAGGAAAATAATACCCTGCAGACACCTTAAGTGCAAGACTGGTACATGTACCTATAGATAATGATGTCTTTAGTACTTGTAAGAGAATCTGTCTGCTGGGCCAACAACCTGTACGGCACTGGATATTTTGATCACGAAAAATGATAATCTTTAGGTTTGGATTTAATTTTTCTAAGAGTAATCAATTTGTTTATGTATATTATATATTTTGTACAAATTATAGTTCGTACAATATTTTGTACAGAGGAATAAAGCTTGTCACATGATCTTTGAATTAGTAGTGCAATACCGGGGGGGGGGGGGGGTATTTATGACAAAAATAATTATGACCCCGACCACTTCGTAGACTACTTTTAAATGAATTTACAACCCATTGTAAACTTTGAATGTAAATTTGCAACCACACTGTAGACCTAGATGCCAATATTATGCACCCTTTTAAATGTCAAATTTTCAGATTTCACGACATAAGCAAAAAAAAAAAAAAAAAAAAAAAAAAAAAAAAANAAATGAAAATTTTCCATCATGATATTAGAATCCAGTTTTATCTGTCAATTAACATGAATGCAAAAGACTACATACAGAGATTCCTAATAATTGACAACCAGATAAGCTGTGAAATTATAGGGATCACTGATGTAATCCAATAAAGATGTGTTGTATATGATGGACATCCTACAGAGTGCTTGTCTCTAGATTTTATCTTTTAGTAAAATAGCCGCTATTTTAAGTTAAATTTTATCTGCGAGTACTTGCTTCAATGGATCTAGCACCAACTACTGGATTCGAGTTATATTCACCGGACTGACACTGAATAACACAGAATTACTGAGTGTGTGTTCTCCAGATAGTGGAGGGATATAAAGGTACAGATTAGAACAGAGAGATGCTGACCTGACATGATTAAGATCAAGTTTAAACCCCATGGTAGAATGTTCTTAGCTAATTCTAACCCCTTTAAAGACTGGATTTTATAGACCCCTCTAGAGGAAAGGTTCAATTGACTTACCCCATCGTAGTCGAAAATATGATCGAGTTGAATAGGTCCTGTATTTTCAGATAATAATTTTCATATCTAAAATTAATTCTACAAAATTTAGTGAAATATGTGCTCTATCACACGAAAATAAAACACTTTTTCAGTAATGTCATCACTTGAAACAAATTTCAGGAAAATGACTTAAGTCTTTTACAAGCTTTTAGTCATTTTTGGGGATTATGTACAAATAATAATTCGCATAGGCTAAATTTGTACAAGTTGCAATTTAAACACCCGTAAAATACAAGTTTTACACAACATTTACAATGACAGGTATAGTGTCGTTTTGTAATTACTGAAAAGTTTCAGATAATTTCAGTTCAGGTCCATGTCCATATTACTTACTTCACAGGTCTACAGACGTGACTTGGAATGATATGGGCCTGATGATACCTTAAGTTTTTGTAGGGTTCATCCTGCTTGTGCTTTGGTTATGAAGCGTATTTGTTTTGCCTTTGTCATGCTGTTTTAATTATTTTTGGATATGAATTGCCGTGATTTTAGATTTTTGAATTACGCCTTCCTCATTTTTTGCTTCGGCATTCGTTTGCCGAATAATTAAAAAAAGCAAATATGTTCACAACCTGTCTAATTTTTCCAATTCATTATTAATTGATAAACTCCGTCTAATCAATCTTTGGAAGTAAGCATATGTCATTGTCCGCCTTTCACTACAAGTCCCTCTACCTCATCAATAACATAGAAAAGCAATAAAATGTAAATTAAGATCAATCTTTGAATTATATATTACCGGTAAGAATAGAGAGAAAAAAAACGCCTACTTGGAATATGTCTTTAAGAAATTAATCATCGAATCCTCTGCTGGCAATTAGTGAAGCACAAAATTCGTAAAATATTTAGGCATTAAATTCATGTGAATAGAGCCTTGTACGAATTTCATGAAAAATATGTATGCACGGAATTCTGATATAGTGTTTTTTTTTGCATGAGTTTTATATGAAATTTACTCATTAATTTCAGGCACGGCTCTTTTCGTCTTCGACACATACTGAAATTTCGTGCGAATTTCGCATAATTTGTGCATATGTTTTGTGCGTAGCACAATTGCCTGTGTACAAACGGATTTTCATCCAACTTTGTCTAAATTCTCACAAAGAATTCCAAACTAAATCCTTCCTGCAATAAATTATTTAACTGGACTGTCCTTTTCTGAATAAAAAAATACAAAAATACCGAAGTTGCATAATAAACAGTAAATTTTGTCATGCTGTACACGTGCTTCAAGGAGTAACCTCGTATCAGCAGCATTAGAATGAAATAATATGGAAAGCCAAAATAAAGAAAAATAGTCAGAAAGAAGTACAGAAAGAAGAATAGAAATCTAAATCTAGTACAAAAGACACCCACCCAGTGAAATAAACCGAATAAAGCCTCGGTATTTACAGTGGTTTGATTTTTGACAACAAATTGTTTAGAGTTAATTTATTAACGTGTCTAAGTTTTTCAAATTATAAATTGTTTGATCATATACAACAAGAATGTATATTGAGACTTCCTTGTTTACAAACATCATTTTTTTTTCATAAAAATGCCATAGGATTCATGAGATATTCCCAAAACTTTCTTTCATCTTTAGGTATAAGTTATAAATATGTACATTTTTTTAAAACTTTAACATGCATTATCAGAATACAAAAATACCGAAGTTTCATAATAAATATTTAATTTCGTTATGCTGTACACGTGTTTCAAGGAGTAACTACTCATCAGCTCATCAGCAGCATTAGAATCAAATAATATGGAAATTCATAATCCAAAAGTATTCGTAAAATAAGTACTCAATACCAAAAATATCGAAATAGGAGTCCAAATTCAGTACCAAGGCTTTATATCAGGCTTAATATTGACGGACGATATGAGCCAAAATTATTGTTTCTGCAGGTACATGTACATATAATAGTTTTGCTTTACCAAGGAAAACATACTAGAGATTGTACTAGTGTTATGAATTTCTATAAGATGTAATGACACTGTTTGCTTGGAAGTATGTGAAAAAAAATGCCTCCGAAAGATTGTCTCTCAAATAAATTTAATACACAAAAAATATTCAATTAAAAACCGCAAATAGGGAACAAGAAGGTCTTTGCAATGTAATTTTATGCTTTCCTGATAATTGTATACAAAGATGTTCAGATAATGAACAAAATTCTCTTTGACGGAATATTTCTGACGTATGTCCCCGACTGTGTCATGGAAAATCCAGAATCGGAAATGCGAGCTGTCGCTTACTTATACAATCCACTACCAACAAAATACTTTATAATACATTATGACACGGGTTGACCCACAAGCTTCAATTCCATTTAGTTTTATTATTATTACCTAAATCGCTTGGGATATTAATGGATAAGCAAACTATTCTGCGTTAAAAAGGGCTTTGTCTTTAAACAAAAAGAAGAACAGATAATAAAACCATGTAAGGTGAAGTGAAAACATTTTATGAATTGTGTATCAAATTCAAATTATCCAAGGACATTTTGAAACGTCAAGAAACAAGTTGTATTCGTAGCTTAACCGACATAGTAAAGACAACATAATAATAAGTCTCTCATTAACTAGCATATACAGTATACCATATAGAAAATGAGAAAAAATCTGAAACACTTTGGTAGGTCCGAAATAGCATTTATTTTGACGGAAGTTATGTGTCCAAAGCATGGAACATATTTATGTAATATTCCCAAGACACAGTATAGTTTCTGAACTTAATTTTAACTTAACTTACTTCTGTTGCTTTGTCCTTGTGTAATTTAGATGCCTACTTTAAAAGTCAATTGTTATGTCTTAGGGTTACAAAATGACATTAACCAAGCAGCTATCAAACAGGTCTTTCAAAAACATATTTTCCTCACCTACAGAGTGACGGGTGCTGTTAACAGAGCAGGAAATGCTTACCCTTCCGGAGCACCTCATGTCACACTCAGTTTCACTGGGGTTCACACTGTGAGTGCCTTTTTTAAATGTTGTGATTTCTATTTCCGTGCATTGTTTCTGTCTAACATCATTGTTTTCTGTGTCTGACGTCACCGTTTTCTGTGTCCACGTTTTTGCCATGTCTTTGGACTGCGATTTTTGTAAATTCCATTCCTTTGTTCCTGCGGTATTCTATTGCCGTTGTTTGCTCATTATTTTGATATTTCTGTATTCGGGGATATTTAAGGAATATTTTCTGTAATTATGTGTTATCTCTTGCAAAAATAGTATAGTATAGTCTATTAATTAGGGCTCCAAAGTTATCCATAATGATAAAGTAACGGGTATGATGTATATGGCAGGAATTCTAAGAATCATTCATTTCAGTATAAAAACGTTGTACAAGTAAATTAGATAGTCAACATCGTTTAAAGGAGGCTCAATCCTGTTGTAAATATCAAGGATTTCTTGAAATCTATTTAAGTTGATTAAGCATTGTAGATTAAATGAAATGGTAAAAACAATATATATATATATATATATATATATATATATAGGTCCATGTGCTTTCAACGGAGATAGAAGACACTAAACATTTTGTGGGAAAATGATTTCTCTTGATTTTTCCTTTGGAAGAGCTAGAAAGTTATATCAAGAATTTTATGAAAACTCGTGAAGTGTCTTCATTTGACCTATAGAAGACATTCATGAAATAAAAGGTGAGTCCGAATGCAAATTTTTAAGCCATTAAAATGTAGAAAAAAGGGAGTTCCGAAATCTTGCACAAATTCAAAAATGTGATGAGTGAGACCCCGTAATTGTACAAAGGACTATCGAGCAAAAGATGTATTCTAGCTAATCAACACAATACAAACGATCCAGACAATACAAACGATGTTATCGCCACACTTGCATGATATTTTGTACACACGATCCCGATACAAAAAGAGCAACCAAAGAGTGAGCATGTGTCAAGC
Source organism: Modiolus philippinarum (assembly GCA_002080025.1). NCBI lineage: Eukaryota > Metazoa > Mollusca > Bivalvia > Mytilida > Modiolidae > Modiolus > Modiolus philippinarum. The sequence goes on along the minus strand of MJUU01048594.1, from coordinate 30,656 downwards.
AGGAATGAGCAATTCCTTGTTTTTAGTCTCGTATTTGATGACTCTGTTCATCACATCTCTTTAGAACATGTCTTTTAATGTATTACCCACTAGCCTTCCTTTCTGCTTTTCGTTGCATCGGTATTCGTTTTCAAAATACGGTGTTTCAAATAATTAAAACATATGATATCTTCTGAGCAGTTTCTGATTTAGCATTTATTATATAAAGAACATTCATTTTTCACTATCCCTTTGTAGTCATATTAGAATTGTAATGTCTGTTTAAATCTACATACAAAGTGGTCAATGAATATATTGATACACATGTAAATTTGTTTCACATTGAATGGTCCCTAGAGGTTTGGTAATTAACGTTCCGAGACAGTTAAATTCTACTATATTTGGCTGCCTCGATTGATACTAAACTCAATATAATTACTGTAATCTGTGGTGACTCCGTGAATAACTAGGGGAACTATTGATTAACTATGATTCGTTGAGAATATATGAAAAAACAAAATAGATTTGAATCATTATTGCTGTTTTAATGTTAATGACTAACCCTGTCAGCAATGCATCATTAGAAATAAGGCCTTGGATGCACCCATATAAGACAGTATAATCAGGAAAAAAATCGAACAGTGAGGGATTTTGAAATAATTAAATGTATTTCTATAAAAGAGTGCAGACAAGATATAAACGGTGGGGTAACTAGCTCTCAGTGTCAGTGTCTCACCTGTGTCAATTCCAGTCGAAGTGTAGCCACTTATTGCGCAATGATGTAAAGTGATTATTAAAAAAGATACTTTTTGTATAACACTTCAGAATAATTAAAAAAGTAGAAAAAAATCAGACCTGGGTGACATGGAAATGGTTATCAGGTTGACAAGGAACTAGGTAAAGGCGACAGCTTGTTCATTTTATAGCCAGTTTTGAAAGAAAATTCTCGTATTACTGATAGACAAAAGCATTTCTGAAAGATTAAATTACCCCNTCCCCCCCCCCCCCCAAAAAAAAAGTACGTAGAGTGGTATGATTAACTGATATAAAACAACCATTTTCATAAATGCGATGACTTTTATCGTAAAACTTTAATACATGTAATTTATACATGCTTATTTTTTGTCGTGAGATGTTTTGTGAAAGTGCCCCAAGACTAGCTAGTATTGCGACAGGAATATATTTAGTTAACAGCATTTCTGATGAATTTTACCTGACGCTTACATTATTACCCGTATGTGAGGATTTTCGTTTTGTTTCAGAATAATATCCGACATATTTTTCCAATAAAACAATCGTCAATTACAGCAGTTTGATGTATTGTATAGACATGACAAAACGCCTATCGATAACTGCTTTTAGATTCCAAATTGTCCCCTTTATAAAATATTCATGTCATTCCCACAAGTTGTGTAAATAAACGACTGTACGTGGTTGAAGCTTAATTAGTTCTTGTAAGGTTTATTATAACTCTCATAGTATGCCGGTTAACCAGCTATATTATGAGTTCAGGCGTTTTTAACAGCTTTTGCAATCCAAAACGAATGATCCAAAGCAATGGCAACATCGGAAAAAACAGAGAATCGTCAACATCTGAAACAACAAATCTTAGAAACACAGCAAATGGCATAACGAGACATTTAAGGTAGCACAACAGTCTTCTCAAGAAAATGTTCGTTCCTTGACTTTGAAAGCCTGTAACTTTATTATTAATAAAGATACAATGACAAACGAGGTATCAAATTAATGGAAAATGATTAAATATACTCTTAATTGAAGTTGGAGTTAACATATATGTTATGGTCTCGTGTTCATTTACTCCATATCCTTAATAAAATATTTAATACAGGAGTTTGTCTTTTATTGCAGTGTGGAGTTGGTAAAACAATTCCCC
>MJUU01048594.1:3361-28750 GCA_002080025.1 Modiolus philippinarum | reverse complement strand
TACATGAGATAATATCTCATGTGTACACTTTGTTCAATTACTATTATTTAAATATATGTAAATTCTAAAATCGAAGGATTAACTCCCACCATCGTAGTTTTGTCCTAAAATATATATTTGATATAACTGATTATTCGGATTTCGTTTGGTTTTATGCATTTTAAACATTTTTGAAATTATGGATTTCCTTTGTTTGGGTTCTAGTGCTGCTGATGAGGAATATATTTCCGAAATGGCCATACAGCTCATTAAAATTATTGCAGTTGGAGTTAACATATGTGTTATGGTCTCGTATTCATTTACTCCATATCCTTTCATAAAATTCTTAATGCTCATTTCAAGAGTATTCCTTTTAATTTAAAGATGAGCACTAAGAGCAAATTTGATCATTCTCCTTTCATTTGATACCTCGTGTGTCATTGTTTCTTTATCAATAACAAAGATACAGGCTTTCAAAGTCAGGGACCCAAAATTTTCTTCTGAAGATTGAACATTGTGCTACCTTAAAAAAAACACAGGAGAACAGAGACAGAAGAACATTATACCAAAATCACAATCATGACAATACTGAATCATGTACAGTTTGATCTCTTATTAAAACCGAGAGTGACACCAGGCACTCCGGAAGTGTAGGCATGTCCTGCTACATATGTGACACTTATCAAACTGGCATTGGGTATATTTAAAGTCGGAACCGGTAATGGCAAATCCGAGTTGATGTGAAATTTAGCTGAAACTGTCCACTGTTTATAAGAAACCGACACCTCATTTTTTGCAATGGTATGGTAGCAACGGCCATAGAAATTCTCGAGGAAGCAATAAACTTATCTAATGGCATAATCACCCGATTTCATTCGAAAACTTGCAATATCTAAACAACGGCAGCAGAATACCGAAGGAACAAAGGAGTGAAATTTACAAAAATCGAAGTCCAAAGGCATGGCCAAAACGAGAGCATAGAAAACAATGACGTTAGACACAAAACAGTGACGTTAGACAGATACAAAGCACAGAAATAGAAATCACAACATTCAAAGCAGAGCACTCACAGTGTGAACTCCAGTGAAACTGAGAGTGACATCAGGTGCTCCGGAAGGGTAAGCATGTCCTGCTCTGTTAACAGCACCCATCACACTGTGAGTGGGTCAATCCAGGAAAATGTCAAAGTCGGTAATCAAATCCGGGAAGACGTGAATCTAGCTGAAAGTATCTACTTTCATTTGGGATACTGACACGTCATATCTTTCGATGATGTTATGGTGACGGCCATATAATTTCTTGAGGGATGAAATTAACATAGGTTGAACAAATCCCTGACTAAGCAGCTTTTGGGACAGTGTTTTGCTCTGTTCATAAAATCACTGTACAAACTACACGCTCGACAGTAACGAATCAACTGTGAAATGTACACTCCAGAGGATTGAGAGGTAGGTATATTGTTGCTAAGAAAGGGAAAGTTCACAATTTTGAATTTAAAATCATCACGCTTATCATACAGATCTAGGTATGAAGCTGAAGTAGGTGCATCAGTTGTTTCTTTAGTTTCAAGCACATTGGGATATATCTGATGTAAATACTCTCAAATTTAGGATTATTAAAAGAAAGTACATCGTCTATGTAGCGGAAGCTGAAATAAAAGGACTGGGCTAAATATTTTTGTTTTCTTGGAATAAGCCCTTGTAAAAACTTGGCCTGGTACGAGTAAAGGACAAGGTTGATGAAAATTTTGAAAAAAAGAAGGAATATATCCCTCTTGCATAGCTCAGTCCTTAACTGATTTTGGCTCTTTTATTTAGATGATATTTGTAATTTGTTTTCTATCAGCTTTTACACACATTTGGATTTATGGATTTCCAAATGTTTTTATTTGATCTGCACTGAAGAGACATAACTTTTCGCAATACGCGTATGCAGAAACAAAACTCATAATTTATTCGGTATTTTGTTATTTGATACACATCAAAGCTTAACATTTTTTTTCATTTCATTCTTTGCACAAAGTGGTCAATTCAATTATTGAATGGCATGTAAAGTTTTCTTGCGTTACACCAGTATCAATAAATTAATTAAGCTTTTATTTATAAGGAAAACGTGCCGTTAAATTCAACTATATATGTGTAGATATTGATTCAAGCCTCTAAATTTCATTAGAAGTCATATAATCCCTATACAGTTTGGTTAGATGATAGCAATTTCTTATTTGACTTTAAAGTTGGGTCATCGTTTGGATATGTTACTTGGCAGAAGTGCTGCTTTGAGAAAATCATATCGCCGCATAAAGTAAACTTCAGGTAATTAAGAAAATTCACTAAACATTATAATGGCCGCCCATGGAAAATATTTAGTGGAGTCTGACCTTAAATGACTGGATGAAAAACACTGAGGATTGTATTATAAATAAATTTGGCGGGAAATTTCACGAAACTTGTTCTCCTCTCTGGAGAGGAGAACAAATATTGCCACACCGTTTAGGAAATGTGAAAACTGGATAGAAAGTCAGGAAAACGAACAATTAAGGACAATGTCAACATCGGAAAAACAAAGAAACAAAAGGCATAGCATGAGCATGGCACAGAAAAGAATTATGAACATATACACACATATACAGAAATGAACAACACGGTCCAAATAAAAACCCTTAGTTGGTATCAGGTTTACCTGTAGAGCAAGCATCTCCTGCTTCTTATAAGACGCCCACCGTGTTGTACATGTACACTCCGGTAGTATTCAAATCCGGTTGAAGAAAATCAACCTTAGTGGCAAAGAGATAGATCTGTTATCATCTGGGAACAGATATCCCATAGCAGTCCATAAGATTGTGATGTCGACCGTAAAACTTCTGTAGTGATGACCTCAAGTAATGGGTAACATACACTTGCAGTGGCCTATTTGTAAGCACCCGAATTTTATCATGAAATTAGAAAAAGGGAAAATAACTCAAGCTTGTCGATATAAATCCAGAAAAAAATGAACTAACCAGTGAATCCATCTAACCAAAAGTTTTTGTTTAGGTCATCAACCCTGAGACAGCTATGTTCTGAGCAATGCACTTCATGGGAAAACTTAGGAATAACACCATTGTGTAACTCTTTTTGAAACGTTCTGAAATGATATATGTATTGATTATTTTATTTTATTTCTTTGTTTTTGCATATAAGGTTGATAAAACATTTTTGGTCCTTCTAGAATTTACTTCTGGTCATAAATCCAATATTCCTATTGTTGTTCAATTTTTGCTTTCACATATTTTTTTTCTTTTTTTCTTTTGATTATCTAAATGTTTAGCTTTACCTCTCATCTATTTACTCTTATTGAAATCTGACATATTGATCATTTAATACCTTTTTGTTCAGTATTTTTTGTCATTTTTTTCTGTTTCTAATTTTATATAAAATCTAACAGTAATTTGCAGCTCTGATTGTCTCCTGTCTCTTGTGTAAAACAAAGGAAATTGTTCAGTCTTAATCTTTTAAGAAACACTCCAGTAGCAATTGATCACAATGTGTTATTACAATACGTATAATTCAGATGCATAACGATTGTTTATTTGTTAGAATTATGGGTTTTCTACTCGGTAGAGGATACAGGTTGGCTTATGTTGGTTTAACTTTAAAGAAATTAAATAGGTCATATCGATAAAAATAGTCAACGCACTCGCACCTTATTTCATTTTCCATTTCTATTAGACTAAAATCTTGTCCGAATTGAGAAATGTGTTCATATTGTTAGCTGCTTCCATCGACTAGACTGAGGTTCGTATCATTAGGATATTGTTAAAATTCCATATCGTCAATAACTATTTTTTTTCAGTTAATTGTTGCTTAACTATGGAAGTCGGTCGCGTGAAACTGTATTACATGTTCAACGTCACAATTATTATCATAGTACCATTTGAGAATGATTTCACCTCAAAAGGAATGTCAAGTTAAACTTTATACGGACAAAATATGTTCATTCATGCAATCAAAGATCTCTTCAACTGGTATAAAACATTCTTTATCCTTAACCTCAATGTCAGCGGGGAAAAGACGGACTTTCTCACACTCTCTCCTTTAGTATCGTGTCGTATCAGAACCTTTAAGTTTTTCACACAATTCTATCATTTTTTTTATTTCGTTTGAATGAATGCAATACAGCAAAGAGTTCGAATATATCTACTGATAAAACCTAATTGTCCACTGCCCGTCTGAGCATCAAATGAAAGTGATTATTGTATAAATACATGTATTTAGAATTGTAATGAAGTGTTTCATCGAATAGACATTTAGTAAGGTGGATTTTTGTCGCACAGAAAAACAACTGGATGCCATTTGCAGGATAGAATTTGATAGGGTTTTTGATAACCGTTTTGATGTGCATTCAGTATTATTATGGTTTATCAACCTTTGGAATACAAGTGATAACACATTTTCTTTGTGTGACAATTAATAATTATTGTTCCTTTTAAAACTCATTGTAACAAAAGACAGATAATTCTGTCAATATAAATCCAGAAATTAAATATAAACTCATCAGTGAATTCATGTCAACAAGGGTTTGTTCAGTTCATTAATCTTATGAAAGGCTTAGTCAATTCAGAGTAACTAATTTTGTAAGCGTACTTTCTTTCCGACGTGCAGAATTTCCGGGTACATAAACAACCTATTGTATTTCTACCTTGATGCATATTCCGTCATGGTCAGTACTCCATCGTGGTTGGTCAATCAGATATTGTGGATATTCTACCCTAATGCACTTTATCCAAAAGGAAGGAATACACTACCGGAATGAATCCACTGTTACATAATTTGCAGCCCTGATTGTCTCCCGTGTAGTGTGCAAAACAGAGGAAATTGTTTACCATTTACAAAGGGTCCTATAGCAGTTAATCATCAATATTGTTTTCTTCATCTTAAATCATCATAGGCCCTCAACAATGAGGTTTGCACATACCTCATAGTAAGACTGTCCTAGCACCAGTTTGAATGGAATTCATTGTAAAATGTGGAACAACGCAACATCCATGTTGCAGCCTAGTCATGGATTCAGGGCTGTATCAACCTTGCAAAATGTTCTTACAACCGCTGTCATTCCCCCTACACCTTTTCCGTATTTGTAAAAAAATATGATCTGATTCCTGTCTTTGTGGAATCTAGCTTTATAAAATTATTAAGCACTGATTGATAAACATGGTAATATTTCTAGATGATTCTGGTTATTATGCTTTCTATTCATTATTCCTTTGATACACATCAAAGCTTTACACTTTTATGCCCCCGCGACGAAATGTCGGGGGTATATTGTTTTACCCTCGTCCGCCCGTCCGGCCGTATTTCCGTCCGTATGTTCGTCCGTCCCATCTCTGATAAGCAGCTATTCGGGATAACTCCCCCACAGTCTTAAAGATGGAATAATTTTTACTTTGCGTAGTGATTAGGCATGGATTGAAGTTGTGTATATTGTCATGGTTAAATTTTGGCCAAAATTTGTGATTGTGAGGGGTAGTGAACTTGCATGAATTGGCCATTTTATCGAAATGTGCTATTTGGAATTGTTTTTCTTGACATCTCCTATAATTTTAAAGCTACTTTTAGTTAACTTTACACAGTGATTAGGCATGGTTTGAAGATGTGCATATTGTCATGGTAAAGATTTTTGTCAAAATGTGAGATTATGAGGGGTAGTTGAACTATTTCCTTCCGTATGTCCGTCGTCCGTCCGTCCGTCCCATCCCTGATAAGCTGCTATTCCAGATAACTTCTAACACAGTCTTAAGTCTTAACGCTACAATTATTTTATATTGCATAGTGATTAAGTATGGATTTAAGATGTGCAAATTATCATGGTTTAGATTATCGCCAAAATTTGTGATGGTGGGGTGTAGTTGAACTTGGCCGTTTTTTAGTTCACCTCAACGAAGTTGAGGGGGACTATTGGAGTGCCCCGGCGTCTGCGTCTACGTCCGCGTCCGCATTTGGGCATATATCTCCGGAACTATGAATGGTAGGATCATCAAACTTTGCACGTAGGTGCATCTTCGGTTGACTGACAGCTTCAAGTCTCTATGACCTATAGTTTAGGCTTGATTTGTTTACATTCAAATTTTCGGATGGGTACAGATCTCAGTCGTCACTATTCATGGTAGGATCATGTAACCTTGCACATGCATGCATCTCTAATGGAAGACCAGCATCAAGGCAAAATTAGGTCACTTTGACCTATATTTTACGCTTGATAGATTTACATTCAAGTTTTCGGACGAGTTCAGATCTCAGTCACTATAAATGGTAGGATCATGTAACCTTGTATAGATTTTCGTTCCCTTTTCCGAAAATAAAATTTGGAACAGTTCTGATAAAGTGTGCATGTACCCCTTCCGTTAGCCAGGTTTAAATAATTTCTGTTACTTGCTCACCATGGGGAAGTGAGAGTAGTATTTCAAGCACGATCTTTTTACGTATTGTATTAAATGATAAAATTTTTTCAGTAATGCTATATGATAAGAAAAACCAACCAACACAAATCATGTAGCATCAGAAATAGCTGCCCGAACTGTCGGTTGAAAAGTATGCAAGACAAATAGTCTTACAACTCTTAATCTTCCTGCAAGTTTTATTTTCCGTTGCATCAGCCATTATATCTGAGACAAATCTGCCGCCTTCTGCATAACATAATAAAGACTAACATTGTCAGTTGTTTTAAAAAAGAAAACTAGTCTGCTGGTAAAACACGTCACACTACTGAAAAAAATAAACTGAAAAAGTTCAGATTAAGAGAACAAACACATTCGGATTCACACTATTTTTACCTAAATTTTCGGAAAAGGGATATCAAGTTTTTCGGAAACGTCCGTTCAAGAATGTTTTTAAGACATACAAGAATGTTTTTTTTAGAATTGTCCTGTGACAGCAGCAAGCGAAGGCAATAAAAAAAATCTGTTTTACCTGTGGTAATTATAAGCATGTATGATAATCTGTTGGTAAGGTAAGCTGCAAAGGTAGAATATATGATTCCGAATACCAACAGTAATGAAAATCATCTTTTTAAACCTGTTAACATCGGAAAATCCAGCAAGGTCTTCGGCTTGATTTGAACCCCTGCTTGTTGTCATCTATGCCAACACCACCTGAACTATTTCCAACGCCCTAGACCACTCGGCCACCTAGGCTATATAAAAATATAGCTTTCGGTAACCGGGTCATTCCTCCTCGTAGGAAATCTAGAGTTATAACATAGTACACGATGAACATTAGATGGGTAGGAAATAGATAGAAGAAGGATAAGGTTGCAACAGGTAAAATACATAAGGTATATAGATAATAGTGTTGCACGCAGCTCTATATAACATGTATGATAATGTGTTGGTAAGGTAAGCTGCAGATTCCGAATGCCAACAGTAATGAAAATCATCTTTTAAACCTGTTAACATCGGAAAATCCGACAAGGTCTTCGGTTGGATTTGAACCCTTGCTTGTTGTCATCTGTGGCAACACCGCCTGCACTATGTCCAGCGCCCTAGACCACTCGGCCACCTAGGCTATATAAAAGTATAGCTTTCGGTAACCGGGTCATTCCTCCTCGTAGGAAATCTAGAGTTGTAACATAGTACACGATGAACACTATCATACATGTTATATAGAGCTGCGTGCAACACTGTAATTATAAGCACAAAAAAGTCTTGTTTTTTCAGAAAAATGTTCTGGTAACATTCAGGTAATACCAAAGAAAAATGTGTTTCTTTATAAGAAAAATATTCTATTCTACATTTAATCTCATTGATCGACAGCCATTGTCCCCTTGAAGAACTTGAACTAAATATAAACTTTAACCAAACTTTAACTGAATCATCACTAGGGTATCTAGTTTCAAATTTGTTATTTTGTATGTCTTAGGTCAAACAACATGGCTGCCGTTACTAAAAATAGAACAAAGGGGTAAATTACAGTTTTTGGCAAATAACTCAAAAACCGTTACAGATATCAAAAATCTGACACGTGATAAAAATGATCAGCATGAGAAGATCTACCCATGCTGAAATTTTGAAGAAAATCTGACAACCCGTCTAAGAGTTATTACCCTTTTTCCGAAAAAATTTTCAAAATTTTGATGTTTTTTATTTTTTATTGAAAAAAACTATAACAGATAGAGGTTAAGTTTAAATTGCAAAAATGTTCAGCATGTTAAGATCTACACACATGCATATTTTGCAGAAAATCCAAGTACCTATATATGAGTTGTGGTCCTTTATTGGTCAAATTTTTCGTGATTTTTTACTTTGTCCCATATTTCAAAAACGCTTTGAGATAGAGGTCAAGTTTAAAGTGCAAAAATGTTCAGCATGTCAAGGACTATATTTTATTGAACACATTCAAGTTTTCCAACCGCTTCCAAGATCGCCTCCAGCGGGGAACTTAGTTTACCATTTGACCTAATGGGAAAATTCATACAAAGAACTTCTTCTTGAGAACCACTGAATGGATTTGAACGAAACTTGGCATGAATGATGCTTATGAGGTGCTGACGAAGTGTTGTTACTTTAGTGCCGATCCATCATCCAACATGGCCGCCAGCGAGGATCTTAATTTTAACATTGGACCCTTTGGGAAAATGCATACAAAGAACTTTTACTTTAGAACCACTTAATGGATTTGAACCAAACATGGCATGAATGATGTTTATGAGGTGCTGACCAAGTGTTATTACTTTGGTGCCAATCTGTCAACTTACATGACGGACAGCATTGGACCCTATGGGAAATGCACACAAAGATCTTCTAGAGAACTGCTAAATGGATTTAAGTCAAACATGACATGAATGATGCCTGTCAGGTGCTGACCAAGTGTCACCAGCTGTGAACTTAAGTTAAAAAAAGATCTTCTTCTAGAGAACTGCATAATCCAAATGAGAAGCTTATGAGAAGCTGACCAAGTGTTGTTACTTCAGTTCTGATCCATCATCCAACATGGCTGCTAGCAATGGGGAAATGCATACAAAGATATCATGGAAAACCATTGAATGGATTCAATTTAAACATTGCATAAATGAAACTTGTGAGATTTTGATTTGACCAAGCTTGTTACTTTGGTGCTGATCCGTCTTCCGACATGGCCACCAGTAGCAAAACATAGTTTAACATTGGGCCCAGTGGGAAATGCATGAAAAGATCTTCTCCTCTGAGACTGCTTGAACAATTTCAGTAGAATTTTGATATGATAGTCCTTATGTGACCCCCTTCAAAGTTTTATGTTAAATAGCTGCCAGCAGGGAAAGTAGATTAACTTAGTCCCTTAAGTTTGGAAACTGCATTCAAAAATCTTCTCTGAAACTGCTTGAACAATTTTAATAAAATTTTATAAAAAGTTTCTGATTCTTATGTACATACACCACCAAAGATGGACCATTAATTTGGAAGTATAGTGCTGCAGGTCCCAGGTTAGCGATACAGGCTCTTGAGAGCCTCTTGTTTACATTTCGATTCATACATTTATTTTATCATAAAGAAAATTAAGGATAAGGAAAGATAGAAAAAAAGTCGACCGAATTCCATTCTCTGCACATAAAATCCTTACTATATCTTTTCTTTTCAAATCCCCTTGACTTTTGTCTTATCCAAATAAAGGATTTTTTAAAAATATTTTTGATGTTTCACCGAACCTGGTACCGTATAGATTGAGGTTTGTATCATTAGGATATTGAAAAAATCACCTTCATCAGTTACTGTTGTGTTTTACACATTTTCATCTTTTTCATTGAAATATCTACATTCTAAAGTGTACTAAGAATATATATAAAGGGATAAAACGCGTTCTCGACTACCTTTCCTGACATAAAAATGGCCGAAGAAAGTTTATCAGTATTCATGGAATATTGCTATTAAGTGTTTTATCGAATATCTAGTACCTTCTCAATGAAATAGGATTAATGGCCTTGTGCGAAATTTATGAGGAGGGAAATTTGAGGAACATCATTTGAATCAATCATCTACCTCAAATTGTACCTATATGTAATCTAACAGTAATTTGCAGCTCTGATTGGCTCCCGTCTCTCCAGTAAAACAAAGGAAATTGTTCAGCCTTAATCTTTGAAAAAACGCTGCAGTAGGAAATGATCGGATTGTTTTATTATAATACGTATAATTCCTGACCCTTTTTTTATAACAAAACGGATGCATAATGATCGTTTTTTGTTAGAGCTATGGATTATCTCTTCAGTTGGAGATATAAGTCGGTTTAAATTGGTTTAACTTTGATTTGAAGATCTAATTTATCTAACTTGTGATTAACAACTTCTTATTATTTTTCTTGTGAGAAATGTGAAGGTGATATCGACAAAAGGAGTTAACGCACTTGCATCCTATTTCATTCCCCATTTCCATAAGACTAAAATCTTGTCCGAATAGAGAAATGTATTCATATTGTTAGGTGCTTAAACGACTAGACTGAGGTTCATATCATTAGGATATTGTAAAATTCCATATCGTCAATAATTGTTTTTTTTTCACTTAATAATTGCTTTACTATGGAGGACAGGGTCGCGTGAAGCTGTCTTACATGAGTAAACTTCAATCCAACGTTGTGGTTTGTTCAACGTCACATTTATTATCATAGTAAAATTTGAGAAGGATTTTACTTCAAAAAGAATGTTAGGTTGTTAAAGGTAAACTTTTTATGGAAAAATATGTGATTTGAGAATTAAAATTTTTATCATTATATTTTGATACGAACTGCACTGACTAGGCATCACCTGCCGAAATAAATTCACATTATCGATATTCCTGCAGGAAAGTTTGCGATGCTTTAATTTTGGAATGCGTTTTTTAGAAAAACAAACAAAATAAACTCACCAGTGAATAAGAGTGTTTGTTTAGTTAATCAAACCTTAGACAGCATTAATAAATTTTGAGTATTTTATACGAGTTCCGCAGAGGAATTTTGTACCCGTTAATCACTTCTCACTTCTGTCTCATCTTTTTGTCCCTTACCTTAGACGAATAATTGATTTTTAAGGGCTCGTAAAAGCACATAAAATGCTTATCCAGAGTTTTCAGTATATATATCTGTATTGAAAGCTTCTGTTTTTATCCAGTTATGGAATATATTTACTTGTTAACTTAAATAAATTAGTGGACTGAATAACCAGGGTGTTTGATCAATCTGAAGTGTAGTGTTTTGTAAAGAAAAATGGGTCAGAAATACGTCTAGAGAATATAAAAATATGGTGATGATAAAAGCCCACAGAAACATTTACCTGGTTGAGTTTAGGGTAAAATTACTAATTCAACCAATTGGAGCTTGTGATATATGTACAAGTAAGTTTTTAAAATCTCAAAAAAAAAATACTTGCACCATTAACACTATTTGTTGAAATTAAATGATGCAGCCATTAAACATAGAAATATCATGGTTATTTTAAACAAACAATGAAACGATATGGAGTAAATGTTCATGAGACAAACTCTCTAAAAATCTAGATTAACTGAACTGATATACTTTTTTGTCACTTAATAGGGGTACTTCTTATAAACCCATTCTATGCAATATTTGGTGTAATGGTATGCATAGCCCACAGTCCGGGAATCTCTTAAAAGGCTTTAAATTGACAATGCTTTAAGTTATACACCTTCCTACGACCTTCCAATTACATTTGCTGTCGAGTTGCAACCGGAAACCAACACAGTGGATGGGGAGATTTAGCTGGCAATAAAACCGGTGCTAGGGGCCGTCTTGAACTTACTATTAGGTATGAACAAAGCTCATTGTTGAAGGCCTTATGGTGACTTCAAGATGAAGAACAAGAATAAAAGCGTTGTTCATTTGCTTGTTTTTACCATGCATTTGTAGAGACTTTGTCTCATGTGCATTTACTCCATATCCTTTCATTCACCTTTAACCCAATATTTCTTTTGAAATGTCTGTACCAAGTCAGGACATTGCGGTCGACAACATTCTTGTTAAAAAGAGTTTATCACATTTTATTTAGTTTAACTGACACGTTCTGCCAATAAACTAACATCAATACTTTTGTTTTGAATTGAATTATCTGGCTTTGATCATTCTATCACGTCAATAAATTCTCGATTTAATTTTGAAATTGTATTTGGCATGAAACTGAAAGCCTAACATTTATGACTTACATCAATTAAACATAATTTGTTTTTAATTGCCTTCATTGTAATTATTCCTAAATGATTAGACCAAAATATAATAGCTATTGTGCTAACATATGATCAATATGGGGAGTGTGGTTCATAAGCAAATGATCCCATTAAGGAGCAAAAAAATATTCCCAATTAAAAGCAGACAAAATTCTATTTTCTTTGCAGGTTTTGTGAAAGAGTTTTCTGTCTTTGGTTTTTATTTACTTATTTCCTCTTTTTTGGGGTTATTTGTGTTTTGTTCGATTTTTTATTTTTTTAGACTTTTTAATGCTGTTTTTTATGATTTACAGACCAGAATTGTATTGGAAACAGTTGTTTTTCTATTATTAATATTAGAGTGCTTAAATGCATTCAACTAAATGAAACACATGGAAAGGTTGTCTTTATCTTTATTGAAGGATGTGCTCTGACCTCGATCAGTTTACATAGTGAAACATTTTTAAGTGATGATCTCTTTGACGATGATGCCATCCCTTCGGTTTCGGCATTTAAATTCAATGAAACGGTTCCGGTTATCAACGTTGATCATTTGATCATTTGATTGTTTTACTGATGTCGCATTCATCCTAATCACAGTTCATATTTAGATTACTAGGTCTATATATACTGTAATTCTTCAATAATTTTGTTAAATTATTGTTATTTGTTAATTAAAATGTTTTCAGTATTTTATAAAAGTATATGGAGTAAATGAACATGAGACCATAACACATATGCTCACTCCAATTGCAATACTTTTAATGAGCTGTATGGCCATTTCGGAAATTTATTCCTCATCAGCAGCACTAGAACCCAAACAGAAGAAATCAATTATTCCAAAAGTGTTTAAAAGTGTTGAAGTTCTGTATTGTTAGCCAACAGTACGAGTGAAAACCGGAAGCCAAGAGTGTTTGTACCTCTACTTTGTTGGAGAGTTCCAATCCAACAACATGGGTAGGGCTATAGCAATTGACAGTCCATTACTGACGTTCCTTATTTTCCAGTAGAAGCTAATCCAAATGATGGATTATTGTTCACTTATTTTGGATCGGTCTGCTATGTAAACTTGCTTTGACAAATTACATGTAACAGCCTACGATTGTTACCAACCTTGGTCGGCTTTCTATGCTTGTTTTAGGTAAATTTATGGCTAATGATTTTAACCTCTTTGGTTTACTACACTTTATTTTACAATTTAGTATATTGCCCGTTTCGTTGGCGCTCGGCTACATGTTTCTACACTTGTTTTGATAAATGTTGGTATGCAAAATTTGACATTTACAGATCAATTTGTTGCTATTTTGATATAATAATATTTACATCCCCACATTTCTACCTTTACTTTACGTAATATGTGGACTTATGTCATAACGTCATATTATTTTACAACAATTTGTCGTATCAATCAATTTCCGACTTTATGTTCCAACAAAAACCAATGTTTTACGAGGTAGGTAGGCGTTTTGGTGTCTTTTATCCACATTTAATATCTGAAATGTCAAATCGTAACGACTGTTTTACAAAGTTCAGTCGTCTCTTTAAGAAAATAATGAACACGAGGGATTCATTTACTCTCCGTTGTAATGAGTTTTATTGTTTTGCAGCTATTTACCCGAGATGATATATGATTATTGCATCATGCAGCAGTTTTTTTCAAAGATTAGGAAATGTTGATTTGTGACAGATTTACACTGGTTGTTCTTTCTCCTACAATGCTAAGCTGGGTGCAGAAATACTTGTGCCTCCAAATGACTCGCTAAAAGTTGTGCTAAATACATTATATATTAACAGAATTTCCTTCCAACTTTCATTCGACAGAATATGCGCAAATTTTCACAAAAACAGATTTTAGCAGCCGATGCATTGCTAAAATATTCAGACCATATATAGGCTTGTAAAGACTTTAGTTATATTTGATATTACTGATTATTCAGATTTCGTTTGGTTTTATGTATTTTAAACATTTTTTGAAATTATGGATTTCCTTTGTTTGGGTTCTAGTGCTGCTGATGAGGAATTAATTTTCGAAATGGCCATACAGCTCATTAAAACTATTGCAGTTGGAGTAAACATATGTCTTATGGTCTCATGTTCATTTACTCCATATCTTTTCGTGAAATATTTGTCTCATATATACATTTATTTCATATCCTTTCATTGTGTATTTCAGACTGGAATTGGTCTCTACTGCAGTGTGGAGTCTGTGACAATAAGACTTGAACTTGTCTCTACTGCAGTGTAGAGTCTGTGACAATAAGACTGGAATTTGTCTCTTCTGCAGTGTGGAGTATGTGACAATAAGACTGGAATTTGTCTCTACTGCAGTGTAGAGTCTGTGACAACATGACTGGAATTTGTCTCTACTGCAGTGTGGAGTCTGTGACAATCAGACTGGAACTTGTCTCTACTGCAGTGTGGAGTCTTTGACAATAAGACTTGAGCTTTTCTCTACTACACTGTGGAGTCTGTGACAATAAGACTGGAATTTGTCTCTACTGCAGTGTGGAGTCTGTGACAATATGACTGGAATTTCTCTCTACTGCAGTGTGGAGTCTGTAACAATAAGACTGGAATTGGTCTCTACTGCAGTGTGGAGTCTGTGACAATTAGACTGGAATTTGTCTCTACTGCAGTGTGGAGTCTGTGACAATATGACTGGAATTTGTCTCTACTGCAGTGTGGAGTCTGTGACAATATGACTGGAATTTGTCTCTCCTGCAGTGTGGAGTCTGTGACAGTAAGACTGGAATTTGTCTCTACTGCAGTGTAGAGTCTGTGACAATAAGACTGGAATTTGTCTCTACTGCAGTGTGGAGTCTGTGACAATATGACTGGAATTTGTCTCTACTGCAGTGTGGAGTCTGTGACAATAAGACTGGAATTTGTCTCTACTGCAGTATAGAGTCTGTGACAATATGACTGGAATTTGTCTCTACTGCAGTGTTGAGTCTGTGATAGTATTCCCCGTGCGACAGATGTATGCTCTCTATATATCTCAGTGATAATGTACTTGTTCCTCAGAAAATTCCTCGTATTAATATACACTGTACTTTCATACTTTCAAATTTTGACTTTTTTTGCAGTTTCCAAAGTTATTCTGCCCACTTGTTTATAGTGCCCACATCTCACTATTTTATAATTTTATAAAATGTCATCGACTTAATGAGTGCCCTGTGATTGTATGTATGTTGTAATTGTCCACTACATTGAGACAAAAGTTACAACAAAAGTCAAAATAGATTAAAGGGAGAGGCCCAGTGAGGTAAATCCGTATAACATTCGACTGAATCATGAAAACACATTCTAACACAGAACATTTTTGGCAAGCCGTCATATTCCCGACTTGGAACGGATGACAGTGATTGTATGAGCACATGCCAGTTTAAGTGATGTATGTTTACCATCCCACATTCATAGCTAGAACGGACATGGGTGTGGTGTTGTTCCAGATCTAGTAAAAAAATCTAAAGAGGACGATTTTAAGAGAACTTGGCATATTAAAAAATGTGAGATATAGACACTATGAACAGGTGGTGAGAACATAATTTGAAAATTACAAAACAAATGGCATGTATGATAGTATATCCATGGTTTGAGAAATTCTCCCAATGGTCTGAGAAACCAAGAACAATTACATCATAACTGAAATAAATAAAGAACAAGGCAATGTTTCACAGGACTCCTTTTGTGTCTTAGGGACCGACCATTTAACCTGAAAAGGGTGGGGAAGGGGGGCTGTGGTTTTTTTTTCGAAAAAAATATTCTGAAGCTGATTATATGTGAAAAATATATTTTGGCTGCAAAAAAATATTCTGAAGGGGCTTTCTGCCCCCAAAAATAATGGTTATTTTCAAAAAACAATTTTGTTTATACTAGTTAAAAAATTTTCTATCCATAACCCCTCCACCCGTTCAAGTTAAATGGTCGGTCCCTTACAATTGGTTTGTTTTATACTCCACAAAGAGACATCAATCATGTGGTCTATAATAATAAAAAAAAATTATATGAATAAATTTATATTTCGTGTTAATTACAATGCTTGAAAAGGCATAAAACTTTAAATTGTTACAGCTTTTAAGTACAGCATTAAGTTCTTGAAAGGCATTCATTGAAACCATACGTGCATTCATCTCTGCTCAAAGCGAAATAACTGTGAAAATTATATCGACGATTTGTTGTAAGAGCTATGTTAGCAATTTTTCAGCTATTTCATATTTGAAAAATTACATGTTAACGTTTGGTTGACTATTCCATGTGTCGAAACACGAGAATGTTAAGGTACCAATTTGGAATCAATTTATTTTTCTACAGCTAGACGTATGCATAGGTATTGTGATCCGAGCGAAAACAAAACACAGAACAATTGTAAGGTATTGAATTGAACTAACCGAGGTTTTAAAAACCCTTGATCACCCGCAATCCAAGCGAGCACGCACCAAGACAGTCTAATGCGTTCCTAGCACACAGATTTTACAGTTTATACATGTAACAATAGGAGAATAGTTCATTGAGAATAAAAAAAAAAGAATTATCAAATGAAAAGTTAAGAACTAATGGATGTCATTCATTGAAATAACTTTATTTGGTTATGTAGGCCTTCTGACCCGTACATCACTAGCCAACGCTGGCATAACAAACCCTTCTTGGAGGGTTTAAATTTAATAAAAAGTTCTATTACCCATTTTATACAAACATTCATATTAAAACAAACGCGCTTGGTCTTGAATGCTATTATTTCGAGCAGTTGTTTTTACATTTTTAAAGCTACTTTAATGCACAAGAATTTTTCTTCCAAATTTATAACATTTTTAGGTATACTAAGTTACAAGGCAGTATAATATCTAGGGAAGAAAAGTCCAAAATATAGCAAACAAGGGATAACGGAAATACAAAGTAACGAGATATACAAAAACATATGAACATGCACTACAGTGTGAGCTTCCATAAAAACCGAGAGTGACATCAGGTGCTCTGAAAAGGTAAGCATGTCTTGCTCCGTACACGAAATCTGTCAATGAGTAAATTGGGGGTAAAGTAAAATACAAAAATATACCCAAGTTGCAGAATATATGGTAAATTGTGTTGTACACATGTTTCAAGGAGTAACTTCTCATTAAGGAGGTTCGCTCCTCATGTTTTGGGATTTTTGTCAGATTTTCGGAATTATCGGGTTTTATCCATTTAAAAGTATTATAATTTTTTGTCCATTGACCCCCTGATTTTTTCCCATAATTTCATTTTATACATCTTTTTGAGCATTGTGCAAAAATTCCATTGGATTCAATTTACCTGTCACATTCATTCATGGTCAAACCTTGTTAATGTTAATACTATGAAAAATCAGAGGAGTTCGTTTTCCCGCCAAATTTTCAATCACTTAAATCTCAAAAACAAGATCATCAACCTATCAATTTTTTTCACTCAAATTGTTTCTTTTTTAATTTTCTTACATAAAATCATGTTTATTTGAAATCCTATTTATTTGCAAATGGAGTAGCGAACCCCCTTAACAGCATTAGAATCAAATAATACGGAAACCCATAATTCTTAAATAGTCAGAAAACAAGTACTTATTACCAAAAACAGGTAATGCTGAAATGTCCATTTCATCTGGATACCGACACAAGATGACGTTATGGTAACGGTCATAGAATTTCTTAATGCCTCCTTCACTTACACAAATTTTTCTTACGAATCCATACGAATGGCCGATTCGTAGTTGTTTGTAAGCATCCGTATTTAACTCGCCGATATTCGTAAATAACTCGACGACATTCGCAGATATTTGTGTTGACTCCTTTATGGACCTGAAGATTTTTTTTACATGTCCACAAATATTTATCGATTATTTCATCCGTAAAGAGCTCGCAAACCAATCTTTGCAGTTCGTAAGTCATCGTTATCCGATCGCAATCAATCGTAAAATATTCGTAATATATCGTGGACAATTTGGTTCGTCAAAAGTTTTACGATTTATTTACGAATAATTGCGAGTAATTTACGGTCATTTAGCGATTGATTTACGGATAAAATCGCATTCACACGATCAATATCAGAATTTTTGCGATCACTTTTCAAAATTATACGAATGCTTTGAGAGTGCTTTCCTACTACATCCGAATATTTAACGACTTTTGACAATGTGATAATAAAATTTGGTCGGCACACCATTCTGAGCCGTTAGGTGGAAAGATTATGCTGATGTCAGTTTTCTCTGAATTTTCTCTGTGCCTGTGGCAGAAAAATCTGTTTCTAAATTACCCGTAACTAAATCTCAGATATTTGTTATCATTCGTTAAGTTTTCGTAATTATTTGTACAAGAAAGGATCAAATCGTATAAATTCGTATCGTGGTCGCAAAAATTCTTAGACAACTCGTACGCTTTCGTACGTCGCTCGAATTTTTTTGTAATGATTTTAAATTTTTATCCTAACTGCATCGCATTCATTCTTAGTAATCGTTAAGTGATCGTTCATACTTGCAAATAATCGAAAAGCAAAAACGAAATCGTAAATCACACGTTAACGTGTTTTCTTCGCAAGGATTCGTGTTAGTTTTAAGAATCTTGTAAATTTTACAGATTCTTAAGAATTCGTAAGAAAAATTCGTATATATGAAGGGGACATAATGGACGAGAACAACAAAGGCTGAACTTATCCTTGACTCATCAGGTTTTGAGACACTGCTTTTTCTCATTTATCTAAAAATCAAAGTATGAACTACATGTTGGATTATTACGAATGAACCGTCAAGTGTAGACTCCTTCCATTGAAAAGGTAAGTAGTAGGGGAATATTTACAACTGGAAAGTTAGAATTATCATGTTTGTCATAAAGCTTAGATTTCAGATGTCAGATCAAACCGAGAGTCTTCCAATGAAAATAGCACATATGTATGACCTCAAGTATATGCATATTGAGTTCCTGGATTAGCAAAATACCAACAACAAAAAAAAATTAGCTTCCTGCAGCATACATGTAGTAATGACAAAGTAATCGCTGTAATTTAATATGCTTAAAAGTACAGACAAAAAAGAAATGCTTAATGGTTGTATTTTTGCAACGAAATTATCAGTACTATTTAAGTTATTTACGCATAGTTATTATGACACTTTTCATGTACACAGGATAAGAGAAAATTATGCTAAATATTGTGAAAGAAAATGTAATGAAAGGGGTCATCCCTCATGAAGAGTTCGTGTGATTTTCGGTCTGTGCTTTACAGTTACATACACATTTTCTTACGATAAAAAGTAAATTCTTTGTGTCAATAAATTAATCTGTATTAGTCTCAATTACAATGTTTAATATTTTATTAATATTCAATTTCATCATCCTCTTGTTCTGCTGCCTCTATTGAATCTATCCCAACTTCCTCATAATCTTTTTCAAGTGCAGCCAGGTCCTCTCTCGCCTCAGAAAATTCCCCCTCTTCCATACCTTCTCCGACATACCAATGAACGAATGCACGCTTCGCATACATCAGGTCAAACTTATGGTCCAATCGAGCCCAGGCTTCAGCAATGGCGGTAGTATTACTCATCATACAGAGTGCTCGCTGTACTTTGGCAAGATCTCCTCCAGGTACTACGGTTGGTGGCTGGTAATTTATTCCAACCTTAAATCCGGTTGGACACCAATCAACAAACTGTATTGTCCTCCGTGCTTTTATAGCAGAAATAGAGGCATTCACGTCTTTTGGAACAACATCGCCACGGTACAGTAAGCAACACGCCATATATTTGCCATGACGCGGATCACATTTAACCATTTGATTGGCTGGTTCGAAGCAGCCATTAGTTACCTCGGCAACCGTTAGTTGTTCATGATATGCCTTTTCTGCTGATATTATGGGTGCGTAATTAACCATAGGAAAATGTATGCGAGGATACGGTACTAAGTTGGTTTGAAATTCTGTTAGATCCACGTTCAGTGCTCCGTCGAATCTTAACGACGCTGTTATCGAGCTTACAATTTGTGCAATAAGTCTATTTAAATTTGTGTAAGTCGGTCTTGAAATATCAAGATTTCTACGACATATGTCATAAATGGCTTCGTTATCAACCATAAATGCACAATCAATATGTTCAAGAGCTGCATGAGTAGTGAGTATTGCGTTGTAGGGTTCTACTACCGCTGTGGAAATCTGTGGTGCCGGATAGATGGAAAATTGTAATTTAGATTTTTTACCATAGTCTACACTGAGTCGCTCGGCCAGCAGAGAAGTCAATCCCGATCCTGTTCCTCCCCCAAAGCTGTGAAATATCAGGAAACCTTGCAGACCAGTACACATATCAGCGAGTTTCCGGATTTTGTCAAGTACTTGGTCGATTAACTCCTTTCCGATGGTGCAGTGTCCCCTAGCATAGTTGTTGGCGGCGTCCTCTTTCCCTGTGATGAGTTGTTCTGGATGAAATAATTGGCGATAGGTCCCTGTTCGTACTTCATCTAAAACAGAGAAAATCACAGGACTGGTGCATTAAAAAAATTAAACAATTAAACTTTGTTACATTTTTGGTGGGAAATGTGATTTGTAATGAAGACTGATATTAGCAAATGTATCTCTATTATTTCATTGTTAACAGTAGTTAAGTTAAGCAATTATAAAGACAAGAATAGCACATTTGACATATGGTTGATACAGTCTACTTTGGTTATATGTGAGTACAAAATTTACCTTTTTGCCTTACATAAATGAGTTCGTGTTGTTATCACGGAGATAGATTATGTTATCATAATACTGCTTTTGATGAGTAAGAAATATATATTTTTATTAGACCTCTCAATAAAAATGCATCTTTAAGACAGATAGTGCTATGTTTTTGCATAATATGCATTCTAAGGGTATTCACCAACCCAGGAGCCAGTACGTTGGTGCTGACCCGAAAACCGATTGCACTGAAACTTGCAATATCTAAATTTTGAAAATTTTGTTTTAAACTAAGGTGTATCTCCCTCATGCATAGCTCTGTCCTTAGCTGAATTTTGGCTTTTCTATTTAGATCATTTTTGGTTATTTTTTCTCTATCAGCTTTAACATTTTTCTTTCGGTTAATGGATTTCCAAATGTTTGATCTGCACGGATGAGACATAAGTTGTCGAAATGTGCGTATATAGAAAATAATTAACAGTTATTTCGGTATTTTGTTATTTGAGTGCACTTTTACTTCTTAGAGTCATGTTTCTAGTTATAAAATGTCATCTTACCAACAACTGTGGGTTCTAGATCAACAAATACGGTCCTAGGAACGTGTTTTCCAGCACCTGTTTCACTAAAAAATGTGTTGAAGGAGTCATCTCCATAGCCGACTGTTTTGTCTGAAGGCATCTGTCCATCTGGTTGAATACCATGTTCTAAACAGTATAATTCCCAGCATCCATTTCCAATCTGACATCCCGCTTGACCAATGTGGACACTTATTACTTCTCTCTGAGAAATAGAAGTTATCATTCATATTATTTAAACAAACAAGATTTACATTTGCCATTCATCACTAAAACATGGTGAGGTCTGAAGTGATTATCATTAAAAGTCTAAAAGGAATGATTTTTGGGGAATCTCAGAGGTTTGCTGGATCTTATAAAAAAAATTATGGCCTGTATCGAGGTAAGATGTTGAGATTCAGAATCGAGCATATGGACATTACATGTATATAACATGTACATTTACAGAATGACATACAATAGTAGAAAAAAAACAGCACACTAAATTATAATTTCAGAATAATAAGGAACAAAATTTTTCCTTCTCAAGAGAGTTTTCCAGCTTGAGATGCTGTATGCATCTCCGTTCGTTTGTAATAGTAAAGATGGCACATTTTATATTCAGAACCTTAAGGCACGGACCATTTGATTTTTATAGGATAGCCTGGGAATTTTTCGTGTAAAAAAAATCAGACCCCGATTTTTGCTAAAATATATTTTTGACCACCACAAAAAATAATAATATGATCATAGCTCATTATGAAAAAAGCTTTGTTCAACAAAATTGTACTTGCAAAGTTTATTATGGGAAAAATAATCTGAACTGCGAAGCAAGCTAAAACAAATCCGTCTCGAAAAATTCCCAGGCCATCCCCTGAAAATCAAATGGTCCGCGCTTGACAGAATTGTGACCCAAATCTTCAAGTTCAGAATTAAGAAATTGAAATTAAATTATTTTCTAAATTTTAAATGTGCTGTGCTGTACATGTCAATACCTCAGCAACCACCGGAGGAGTTTTTACAATGTTACTAAATCACACTTAGCAAATCTGGTGTTGTCTGACTACAAAAAGGTAAAAAGAGAGATGAAAGGCAGATAGATAAATAAATAACTCAACTTACCATATCTACCGTCTTTGATAAAGCAGCAGATCCAGCAATCTGATAATTTATCTTTAAATCGTTGTCCAGTAAAATTTCATAGAAGTTAGAAAATCATCATAATGAAATATTAAATAGAATTATAAATAATCAAGTGAAATTTTATTGGTAAATCGTGTAATAATGTCAATGAGAGAGAACCTAAGTGACACTAATGCTTTTAAGTAATACTTTATGATTTTGTGTTTGTCTTCGAACGACATAGATGATATCTAATAATAAGTGATATCTTAACCTAGTGTATTTCATATTATACATATTTTTATAACCACTGGGACCGTTTGCACGTTGTTTGTTTTAACCCCTTTTAAAGTTCCATTTAATGCCATATATATGCAAAAGTTGACAGTACAAGATCAAAATGGAAATGTTTTTTAATTTCAAACAATAAGAGGCAGAAAAAACATAACATGTATTAGCTAAGGGAAAGTGCAACAACAGATTGAATTTAATATGTAAGAGGAACATTGACAAGAACAAAATTACATGAATATGTAAACGAAACAGGACGAAAACAGAATGACATGTAAAGGGAACGAAGATGAGAACCGAACGACACAAATATGTAAAGGAAACCGGAGGAGAGCAGAATGACACTCACATATAATGTGAAAGGTTCAGGTGCATATGCATGTCATCCTGTTCTCGTTCTTCTTCCCTTTACATATGCATGTAAATCTGTTATTGTTGTTTTTCCCTTTACATATGCATGTCAATCTATTATTGTTCTTTTTCTCTTTACATATGCATGTCATCCTTTTCTCTTTCTTGTCCCCTTTACATATGCATGTCAATCTGTTATTGTTTTTTCTCCTTTACATATGCATGTCATGCTGATTTTGTCCTTTTCCCTTTACATATGCATGTCATCCTGTTCTCGTTCTAGTTCCCTTGACATATGCATGTCAATCTATTATTGTTCTTTTTCTCTTTACATATGCATGTCATGCTGATTTCGTCCTTGTTCCCTTTACATATGCATGTCAATCTGTTATTGTTTTTTCCCCTTTACATATGCATGTCATGCTGATTTTGTCCCTTTCCCTTTACATATGCATGTCATCCTGTTCTCGTTCTTGTTCCCTTTACAAATGAACATATGCATGTCAATCTGTTATTGTTTTTCCCCTTTACATATGCATGTCATGCTGATTTTGTCCTTTTCCTTTTACATATGCATGTCATCCTTTTCTCGTTCTTTTTCCCTTTACATATGCATGTCAATCTGTTGTTGTTCTTTTTAGTTTTAGAAGTTTTTTTAAAAAATGCCAGCAACTGATTAAAAATCCAGAACTTACATTCTTTGAAATGGACATTCTGCACGTGTCTGTTAAATTAGCTTTGGGATCCAATGACCTGAGGATTTTACACACATACTGGCCTCTCATTGATACTGCCGATGTCTTCTGAAATGCACCATGACTCTTTACCAAACCCATCTGGGAGTTTTGAGTTTGATTCCGTAGTGCGACAGCGTTTTACCAACAGACTTGGCTCCTTGAGCTAGCCGGCAGTTTAGCGGCGAGCACTCCTTGACCCAGTTTTCAAAATTACGTTTTGCCCCCCCCCCCCCCTTTGCCCTTTTCAAAATTGTGGTTATTGAGTTGGTAGTCTACCTGTTTTAGGTTTTCTTCGCATATTTATTATTCTTTAGGGAAACAGGACAGAGAAAGGGGAGGTATGAGACCCATAAACCGGTTTAACTCTACCGCTGGCTTTGCTACTGTCGGTTCCAAGTCCGGCTGTCCCGAGTTCCTATCGTTGTTTACGTTTGTCTTTTGTATATGTGGGTTTTTTTTTTGTTCAGTTCCTTTTTACTTTCTGGCATGTGACTATACTTTTCGGCCACTGTAAGTGTTTACTCTTATTTGTTTCATTCTATGTAGCGTTTCTCGACATCTAACAATGAATTCCTCTCAAACCGGTGCTAGGGACCGTCTTGAACTTAAATACGATGAGGAATGAGTAAAGCCCGTTGTTAAAGTCCTCATGGTGACTTCAAGATGAATAACAACAATAAAAGTGTTGTTCCATTGCTTGGTTTTACTTTGTATTTGTAGAGACTTTGTCTCAATTACTCCATATCCCTTCATTGTTACTTTTGGTATTTGGTCCTAATTTCAGTAGCGTCAGACATAATTCACAATAAAATTGTAGTAACACCATACAACACCCTTCATAGCGATTCTATTGTTTAGCAAACATACAAGGATCAGAATGACGCGGATAAGTATACTGAACAGTAAGAATAGCATGTTTCTTTCACTGGTCAGTATACTTATCCGTGTCATTCTGAATAGTGTACATTGGCTTAACAATAGAACCATTTTTACACAGAGAATTACATCCGAGTTTAGCTGATCGCAATGAAGATTTTGATACTTATCCTAGCTGTATTTTTATTGACGGTTTTGTCTCGTGATATTCCACTTCTATTTTCGCCCCTAATACAAATATAAGATTAAGAATTCTGGACATTTATGACCTTTTATCTCCGAAGATACTCGACCCCTCAACATCCCCGAGAAACTATAACACAACGGGTTTAGAATACTGAAGGAACAAAGCACAAGATCAAACAAGAGGCTCTCAAGAGCCTGTATCGCTCACCTGGACCATGGCCAATACATAACTTCAAATCAACTTATATGTTAAAGGGTCTCATTTTCAAACTATGTAACTAAACATTTATGTTATAGGATCCAACTTTAATTTAACTATTTTCCCTATTGCATGCCAAGGATGGATCTGCAGGACACAATTTTAAAGAAAATTAAGTATTGTGCCAAAGTTTATTTCCAACTGGCCAAATGGTTTAAAAGAAGAGATCTTTGAATGTACTCCTATATTAAACTTTGTTTCCCATTGGTAGCCAATTTGCATAAGGTGCAGACTTGAAGGACATCTGTT
>MJUU01048591.1:0-37566 GCA_002080025.1 Modiolus philippinarum | reverse complement strand
CTAATCAGAATCCGTGCATTTTTATGAAATTTCATCTAATTTGGAGAATTTTTCATTTTCCCCCTTTTTCTGATTCCATGGCAACGACAGCCATTTTGAAAATTTGCAGACTAAAAATCATTTCTGTGCATGTTAGAGAATATTTCTGAGAATTTTCATCCAATTTGGAGCACTTTTAATTTTCCCGCCTTTTTTCTGTTTCCATGGCAACGGCGGCAATTTTGTAAATTTTTTGACCAAACATCATTTCTGTGCATGCTAGGGAAGATTTCTGTAAATTTTCATCCAATTTCGAGCACTTTTAATTTTCCCGCCTTTTTTCCGTTTCCATGGCAACGGCGGCCATTTTGAAAATTCCAAGACTTCATTGCACATCTAGACATGGGTATCTACCATGGTGCCAAGTTTCATTAAGTTTGGTCCATCCATGTTCGAGAAAACGCACGGACAAAAAAAAAGACGGGAGAAGAATAATAACAAGACATAGAATGGCTCCCAAACCCCCATGGACCTAGAATTTCAATTTAGCCTCTGCGTAAAATTTCATCCGAATTGGAGCACTTTCGATTTTCCTGCCTTTTTTCTGTTTCCATAGCAACGGTCGCCATTTTGGAAATTCTGCCACCAGAATTCAATTCCACACATCAAAGACAACCTTTGGCTATTTTCATCCAAATCGGAGCACTTTGAATTTTCCCGCCTTTTTTTCCGTTTCCATGGCAACGGTCGCCATTTCGGAAACTCTGACACCAGAATTCAATTCCACACATCATAAGCAACCTCTGTTTAAATTTTCATCCAAATCGGAGCACTTTGAATTTTCCCGCCTTTTTTCCGTTTCCATGGCAACGGTCGCCATTTTGGAAATTCTGACACCAAGATTCAATTCCACACATCATAAGCAACCTCTGTGTCAATTTTCATCCAAATCGGAGCACTTTGAATTTTCCCGGCTTTTTTGTTTCCATGGCAACGGGCGCCATTTTGAAAATTCCGGAGGTCAACCGCACAATTCCAGATGGGGTTCCAACTTCCTACCAAGTTTCAATACCCTACGGCTTACGGTCTCCGAGAAAAGTGCCGGACAAATATCAGGGCGGAAAGCGGAAGAATAATAAGAATAATAATAATAATAAGAAGAAGAAGAAACGGAGCAAAAACAATATGTCTCCACAAACTTCGTTTGGGAGCCATAATAAAGAATAGTAATAAGAAACGGAGTAAAAACAATAAGTCACCAAACTTCGTTTGGGTGACTTAATAACTAGATTTGCAATTGCAAGCAATAGCTGATGTCACCCCAGACTCCCCATTCGACGATCCCATGTTGTTCGCAGCCTCAAAATCTACCTAGAAATCAATTTTCATTGAAATCCGACAAAGTTGAAATTTCGACGTAATTTGGCCGCCATCTTGGAAATGGCGGCTATTTTGAAAATTTTTTTCATGGAAAGCACAACTCCTTATGCTGATCTAACTTCCTACCAAGTTTCATTTGAATACATCAAGCCATCACAAAATAATCCTTCGGATAAAATTTATTGGAAGAAGAAAAAGAACTAGATTTGCAATTGCAAGCAATAGCTGATGTCGCCCCTGGCAGCCAATTCGATGATTCCATGTTGTTCGCTGCATCAAAATCTACATAGAAATTAATTTTCATTGAAATCCGACAATGTTGAAAGGAGTAGGGGCGGTAAGGGCCTTATTTGGCCTGAAAAATATATGTGGTTGAATTCACCAAATTTTCTCATTGGAATGTTCTATGGGTACGGTTTTTCAGTAAACAGTAACATTTCTCAAATGTTGGTGTATATTTATTGAGTTTTTGTGTGTAGAAGAAGGCACAAATTGAAGATTTTGTAAAAAAAATGACAAATTTGACCAATTTTGACTACTTTTTCTGTATAGGAAATATAGAGCACATGCAAGAACCACAAAAATATTTGTATGAGAGATTCAGTTGATTTGTACTTATAAGTTGGTGAATTATCTAATTGGTTCTTGAATGTGCTCGATATTTCCGGTTAGGAAAACTGTTCGGAAATCTGCCAAATTTGGTATCTTTTTATGAAAATGTTCAAAAGTATCCTTTTCATAACGTCAGAACTATACCTATTGTGACGTCATTGGCTCTAACTTTTGTATTTTTTCTGTAAATGGGATCTAAGCTTTGAAACGAACATGAAAGAAAATCTTGAGGTGCAACTTAGAAAATCAGTGGAATCTTGGGCCAAATCAACCCCTTATCGCACCTTGTCCTTTTGACGTATTTCCGCAGCCATCTTGGAAATGGCGGCCATTTTGAAAATTTTTGCCGGTGCATGCACATCTCCTCAAGGTGATCCAACTTTGCACCAAATATGATTGAAATCTGTCCATGCATCATTGAGAAAATATCAATTTTAGTTGAAATTGGACCGAATTCCAATTTTTCGTATTCGTGCGGCCATTTTGGAAATGGCGGCAAATTTGAGGAAATTTTTTCTTGATTGCACAACATCAGATAGTGTTCCAACTTTGTACCAAGTATGATTGAATTCTGTCCAGGCATCTTTGAGAAATCTCCCGGACAAAAAGAGGTGGAAGAAAGAATAATAATAATAATAATAAAGAAACGGACAAAAAACAATATGTCGTCCCGACTACGTCTGGGGCGACATAATGATAATAATAATAATGATAATAATAATCAGAAGAAACGTAGAATAACAACATGTAACCCCGACTACGTCTGGGTTGACATAATAATAAGAATTGAGTAAAAACAATAAGTCTCCCCAAACTTCGTTTGGGAGACTTAAAAATAAGAATTGAGAAAAAAAACAATAAGTCTCCCCAAACTTCGTTTGGGAGACTTAAAAAAGCCCAAAATGTGAAAGTATTAGAGTGCAAATATATGAAAAATTCTCTCAAGAACAAGAACATCATAACTGAAATGTTGTACATCTCACTCATGGGGAATCTTTTTACGGACTCCACGCTGCAGGGGAGACGATCAACTCCAGTCTAAAATTAACAATGAAGGGATATAAAGTAAATGCAAATGAGACAAAGTCTCTACAAATACATGGTAATAAGCAATGGAACAACGCTTTTATTGTTGTTCTTCTTCTTGCAGTCGCCATAAGGCCTTTCAAGCTTTACCCATACCTCATAGCAAATTCTGTCTCTTATTTATATTATGTTCTCAATCAGCTGGAGAAAATTGAATCAAAATTTACTAGAATGATTCATATGCTAATTAAGTAACATGGCATATAATGCGAAGCATCTTAATATGAGATCTCTTAATATCTTTAATTTCTGATAGTAACAATAAAAAGTATAGAGTGCGGGAGGTAATTTGCAAAGGCCTGCATGAACAAAAGCTCAGCCTACTCATTAAACTCTCTTTAAAACAATCCCATTCAGTGAATTTCAGACATAATGTATGCTTTCGAAAAATCAGTGCATTCAGTCAAGTGCTTAAAAAACGTATGTATGTCAATTGAACAATTTCAGATTCAAAGGTATACATATACTTGCATATTTCATAATTAATTATTTTTTGTGACGACAATATGTGCCGATATATACGGCACATATTGTCGCCCCTAATGATGTTTAAATGGCATTGGCAAAACCGGCACATATTTTCGCCGGCGACAATATGTGCCGTTAATGTCCAGCACATATTGTCGCCGGCGACAATATGTGCCGATAAGGTCTGCACATATTGTCGCCGGCGACAATATGTGCAGGGGCGACAATATGTGCCGTAACATAAACTTAAATGGTGTCATAAATGAATTTAAAATTATTAAAAAAACAATAATGGGCTAAACCGAGGGTAGCATGAAAGGACCACGGCATGTTGACCCCTGAAATATTTGAACAAATGTAACTTAAGTCTCTTTTGGAACCTTCTAATAAATGTTAAACTGTTAAGTGCTAACATTGTATAATGGGGATTATAATAATGAAATATTTTAAAGATATTACGCATAGTTGGTAAAAAAGGATAACTCATAGTCACTGAAGCTGGCAACTTAGGTCATAAACACCTACTTGTTGGAAATTGTGTAGTATTCATAATAGTGAAAAGTATAAGATTAATGTGCACTTGTTGAAAAAAGAAGTTAAACAAAATTTCACCAAAGTCATTGAAACATGAAATATAAGATATATACAGTATTGAATTGGGCAATATACATAAAGGTGAATTTTGTGATGTGATACCATAAAGGTATCATGCATAGTTGTTGAAAAATTTATCTAAGTGCAAAATCAAATGTAAAATGTAATACTTTAAACATGTCATGAATAGTAAGTTAGAAATGCACATAAACGCATAGTCATTCAACTATGAATTGTACGTCATGGACATGTAATTCTTAGTGCATGGGGTAGAACTTATAGAGCTGAATGTTATGAGGTAATATTATAAAGATACCATGTATAGTTGCTGAAAATGGGCCTTAAATGCTAAGTTTAAGCATTGTAAATCACTTGTGAAATGTAGGTCATTGACACCTAACTGTCAATATCATAAAGAGATCCTTATAGTTGATGAGAAACGGGCCTAAACCCAAATCTAATTACAGTCTTTCCACAATAAAATGTAGGCCATCGACTCCAAATTATATGTGCATTGGGTAGTACTCATAGGAGTGAATATTGTGATTCAATAGTATAAAGATATCACTTGAGGTTACAAAGCTATGGACCTAAATGCAAAATTTAATAAAGAGACTTATGTACATAAGGACGTACAAATATTCAGACGAACCAAGGTGAATCTGTATGACACTTGCACATTCTTGGCGGAGCATTAAGCTCCAAATTTTATGGAGCATTTTACCCGATAACCAGTTTAATGGATCTAGGGTTATTCAATGCAGCAATTTTCATGTTTTAGTTTTTCAAAATAGGTTTGACATTTAACTTAGAACTATAGTGGTGCTTATTATGGATTATTTTTTTCTCAAATTTTATAGAGATTCATCATGTTACTATTGCTCACTGACATAAAAAAAAATCATCCATTAAGGATGTTTTTTTTTTTATCCCCGCACTATTTTGAAGAAAATGCGGGGATATTGTTTTGATCCCGTCCCTTCGTCCGTTAGATGAACCTTGTCATTGTAACCCTAGCTCTTTTTTGGATTTAGGATTTTAATTTTGTTATAGAATTGTTGCATATATGCTGCAGATGTGCAATAAGCTTTCGAACTTTTTATATTGGTCTGGGTGCAAACAAGAGGCCCAAGATGTCTATTTTGACACGTGTGAGCTTGTAAGTGGAAATCATCCTATATGTTTTGATTGAGTGTTTAGTTTTGTTACAGCGATGGAAACGTTCAACATTCCCTACCACACGCACACGATTTACACGATGAACGCACACGATTCACACGTTGAGCGCACACGATTCGCACGATGAATGATACAGAAAGTTCTCAATCGTGTATCGTGTACCGTATATCGTGTACCGTGTACCGTGTAACGTGCACCGTGTCGGTTAAAAAATCTGATATATTTTCATGAAACGAACTCGAAATGAAAAATATCAGCGTGCAATAAAAGTCGAGATATTCTAAATTTCACTGCATAAATGAAATGATAATTTACAATGTGATACATAAAGATAAAACCAATGTTAATTTTGACAAAAGAAAATACTTCTAGCAGTCGGTTTTCCATATGAAATAGCGTGTTACAAACTTTCTCCCGGGAAGTGTCTCCACTTTTGCAGTAACAATATCAGGGTAAGGTCGAAAAAAGCTTAAAATGTTGTAATTTTGTCAGAAAAATAAATTAATTAAATAAACAATGTTTTGTCAAAAAATACTTCACGTCAAATAAAAAAGTCCTGATTTATACCGTAGTAATGAACCTAAGAAAAGATACATTACTTTAAAATAAGATTTACACATATTAAAATTTTCTTATAATTTCAACATAAATATATAAGAAAGGGCACATTTTCTCTATTTTATTTTATACCAGTGTCCATAATACTAAAACTTGCTATAATTTAACCATAAATGTAAAAGAAAGGGCACATTTTTTCTCTGTTTTATATTATACTGGTGTCCGCAATACGAACACTTGATAGAATTTAACCATAAATATAAAAGAAGGGGCACTTTTTCTCTATTTTATATTATACCGGTGTCCGCAATACTAAAACTTGATATGATTTAACCATAATAAAAAAGAAAGGGCAATTTTTCTCTACTTTATATATTATTCCTATCATGTCTACAATACTATAACTTGATATAACTTAACCATATATATAAAAGAAAGGGCACTTTTTCTCTATTTTATATTATACCGGTGTCCGCATTACTAAAACTTGATATAATTTAACCATAAATATAAAAGAAATGGCACTTTTTCTCTATTTTATATTATAACGGTGTCCTCAATACTATAACTTGATAGAATTTTACCAAAAATATAAAAGAAAGTGCACTTTTTCTCTATTTTACATTAATTGTACCGATGTCCGCAATACTAAAACTTAATATCATTTTAACCATAAATATAAAAAAGGGCACTTTTCCTCTATTTTATCTTTTACCGGTGTCCGCAATACTATTAGCTGATAGAATTGACAATACATATAAAAGAAAGGGCACTTTTTCTCTATTTTATTTTATACCGGTGTCCATAAAACTAAAACTTTCTATAATTTAACTATAAATATTTAAGAAAGGACACTTTTTCTCTATTTCCTATTATACCGGTGTCCGCAATTCTATAAAAGAAAGCGCACCTTTTCTCTATTTTATATTATACTTGGTGTCCGCAATACTAAAACTTAATATAATTTAACCATAAATATAAAAGAAAGGGCACTTTTTCTCTTTTTCATATTATACTGGTGTCCGCAATACTATAATTTGATAAAATTTAACCGTAAGTATAAAAGAAAGGGCACTTTTTCTCTGTTTTATATTATACCGATGTCCACAATACTATAACTTGATAGAATTTAACAATAAATATAAAATATAGGGCACTTTTCCTCTATTTTATATTGTAACGGTGCCCGCAATACTATAACTTGATAGAATTTAACAATAAATATAAAAGATAGGGCACTTTTTCTCTATTTCATATTATACCGGTGTCCGCAATACTAAAACTTGATAGAATTTAACCATAAATATAAAAGATAGGGCACTTTTTCTCTATTTTATATTGTACCGGTGTCCGCAATACTATAACTTGACAGAATTTAACCATAAATATACAAGATAGAGCACCGTTTCTCAATTTTATATTATACCGGTGTCCGCAATACATGTACCAAAACTTAAAAGAATTTAACCATAATTATAAAAGATAGGGCACTTTTTCTCTATTTCATATTATACCGGTGTCCGCAATACTATAACTTGTTAGAATTTAACCATAAGTATAAAAGAAAGGGCACTTTTTCTCTATTTTATATTATACCGGTGTCCACAATACTATAACTTGATAGAATTTAACAATAAATATAAAATATAGGGCACTTTTTCTCTATTTTATATTGTAACGGTGTCCTCAATACTATAACTAGATAAAATTTATCCATAAATATAAAGGATAAGGCTCTTTTTTTCTATTTCATATTATACCGGTATCCGCAATACTATAACTTGATAGAATTTAACCATAAATATAAAAGATAGGGCACTTTTTCTCTATTTTATATTATACCGGTGTACGCAATACTATAACTTGAAAGAATTTAACCATAAATATACAAGATAGGGCACCGTTTCTAAATTTTATATTATACCAGTGCCCACAATACTATAACTGGATAGAATTTTACCATAAATATAAAAGATAGGGCACTTTTTCTCTAATTTATATTATACCAGTATTCGCAATACTTTAACTTGATAGAATTTAACCATAAAAATAAAAGATAGGGCACTTTTTCTCTATTTTATATTATACCGGTGTCCGTAATACTTTAACTCGATAGAATTTAACCATAAAAATTAAAGATAGGGCACCTTTTCTCTATTTTACATTATGGTTCTAGTTTATATTATACCGGTGTCTGCAATACTAAAACGTCATATAATTTAACCATAAATATAAAGGAAGGAGCAGTTTTCCCTATTTTTTATTATATCGGTGTCTGCAACTATGATTTAACCATAGATATAATAAGTTAATCTGATTAGACTTTTATTGTTCTACTATATTGAACGGGTTGATAAAGCATTGAATGAATAAAAGTTTCCGTTCCTAAACAATAAATGTTTTGTGACAAAAAATCGCCAGACGTGATACTTAATCTAATAATAGTTTTATTTTCTTCTTGTAAAATCGGCGGTTGTAAAAAGAGTATATTTCGAGTTGAAAAAAATAAAATAAATAAACAAACAAAGGTGTTTTGCAAAAAAAAAAAAAACTGGTAAATCTATCTATAAAATACGGAATTTAAATGAAACGAGTAAACGCACGCTACACGATACACACAATGAACGTTACACGTTACACGATACACGATACACGATGAGCGCACACGATTTACACGATGAACGCAAACGATCTACACGATGAACGCACACGATTCACACGATGAACGCTATTTTGGGAATGTTGAACGTTTCCATCGCTGTATAGAAATGATGCATATATGTTGAAGATGCGCGATAAGCTCTCGGATTTTTGCTTTTGGTCTTTGCGCAAACAAGAGGCCCCAAGATGTCTATTTTGACACATGTGAGCATGGCAGTGGAACACCTCCTAAATTTTTGGATTTAGTGTTTTAATTCTGTTATAGAATTGTGCATATATGCTGCAGATGAGCAATAAGCTTTCGGATTTTTTGTATTGGTCTTGGTTCAAACAAGAGGTCCCAGGATGTTTATTTTGACACATGTGAGCTTGTCATAGGGACTACTCCTAAAAATTTTGAGTTATGAATTTAAATGTTATAGAATTGTAGCAAAAAGTCTCCAGATGTACAAAAAGCTTTCGGAATCTTGATTCGGGTTCAAACTTTGGCACATTTCCATGAAAATTCAAAGACTCATATTTTTAAACTTTAAGCATATAATCTCATTATTTTTGGAAATGTTTGGGAAAATAATGTTTTGAATACTTAGAATTGTAAAATGTGATTCTAATTTTGGTACATATCCTGAAAGTCTCAAAGACCATTTATTTTTTGAAATTCTACCTAGCAACCATACTTTTATAAAAAAAATTGTGTTGAACAAATATTTTCATTTATTGCATTCAAAAAATTTTAATTTCCAATTCTGAGAGTCACAAAGACCACTTATTTTTTAAAATTCTTCCCAGCAGCCATATATTCTTGTATTCTTTCTTAGTGAAACTAGTGACTATCCTTAATTCGAACTCCTAATTGTTTAGAAAAATTAAGCCAAGAGCTAATCACAACTGATTTCTGTGTCGAACAGGGAGTGTGGGGATGGCCACCATTTCTGATGGCGCCACTTCCAGTTTCATAATAAAAAATTCCGATCGTCTTGAATTTCTGATTGACAACAAAATCCCAAACTCACCTAATGCCAATAGATATTTTTATAAAGTGAGTAACCTATCGAAGTTATTTCTGAGAGATGGTTTATGACAAAATAACTAATGGACAAGTGAGTTCACAAGGAATATTGTGTATAACATATACTAAAAATCTCCCTTTCCCAATCTACAGCATAAATTCAAGTACATGATATTGTTAATCATCATTGGATGATTAATCCCATTTTTATTCCTTTAATTACAATTCAATATTATTACTGTTATTTATGCAAATATGTTCTGTCAACTGTCCAGATTTCAGCGGGAGACTCCTGATATTTTGTACATATATAGATTGTCAATCTGACCCTTCTCGTGGGTTTCCTGACATTGGGGGATTTGTGATTGATTACTTTATTACCAGGTTTATTTTTCAATTGATACAATGTATTTGGTTATCAGAGCTAATGAATTACAACTACAATATTTTGTAAAAATTTCTGAAATCACATTTATTAGTAAATTGGGTTAAATACAAGAATTACCGAACAGACTGGTCAAGACCCGAAGTTCACGAGACAAAAAGACAAATCAACACCAGTGCTTGTACAGTAAAACATAACCAATCACCATACACCATACACCATACACCATGCACCATTACACCATACACCATGAACCATAACACCATATACCATACACCATCACACCATACACCATTGCACCATATACCTTACACCATACACCATGCACCATGCACTATACACCATATACCATGTACCATTCACCATACACCATACACCATGCACCATACACCATACACATTACTATACACTATGTCCAGTACAATGTATTTGCATTTTGGTTTTTATTTTATAGTGGCCGGAACATACAACAAATGAATTTTATCTTTTTGTAGGATAACATGAAGATTTTCAATAAAAATTTGTCTCGGCGAGATCTCATTTTTCAGTCTCAACTCTAGAATACTTTCCAGAAAGCTTGTTATTTACAATTGTGTAAATAAAATAAAGGGCGATACAGATTTTCGTTTGCCGTATTTTATTTCGCGTGTTGCTTTTTCTCGCTTTTAAAATGTCATTTTTGCCCTCATCTTATTTCTTAAGTATTTCATTTATATCTTTCGATTATCGAGCATACATTTACATATCATTATGAAGGCGGCAAAGGCTTAGGGTTATCATCGTACAGCGTCCATAACCTTAATTTTTTCGTATACCAAACACGATCTTATTTCACGTGAAATGTACATTGTACACAAGAATTTCGATATTCCTTCAATCAAACAGAACCTATTGATACACCGTACAATGACCCATTCCTTTAAAACCCTCATTAATCATATAAATAGAGAATTGGAGTACTAGGTGGCATTTGCACCATTTCGCATACTATCTATGTCCCTATTGTAGCATATTTTCAGTAAATTTGTACAAAATTTGAGTACTAAATGGTATTTACATGATATCATATACTATCGATATCCCTATTGCTGCATATTTTCAGTAAATTTGTACCAAATTTGAGTATAAGATGGCATTTACACCATATCGCATACTATCGATATCCCCATTGTTGCATGTTTTCAGTATTTTTGTACCAAATTAGAGTACTAAATGGCATTTACACCATATTGCATACTATCGATATCCCTATTGTTGCATGTTTTCAGTATATTGGTACCAAATTTGAGTACTAAATGGAATTTATATCATATCGCATACTTTAGATATCCCTATTGCTGCATATTTTCAGTAAATTTGTACCAAATTTGGGTATAAGATGGCATTTACACCATATCGAATACTATCGATATTCCCATTGTTGCATGTTCTCAGTATATTTGTACCAAATTAGAGTACTAAATGGCATTTACATCATATTGCAATCTATCTCTATCCCAATCGTTGCATATTTTCAGTAAATTTGTGCCAAATTTGACTATTAGATGACATTTACACCATATCGTAATATATCGATATCCCTATTGTTGCATATTTTCAGTAAAATTGTACCAAATTTGAGCATAAGATGGCATTTACACGATATCGCATACTATCAAATTTCCTATTGTTGTATATTTTCAGTAAATTTCTACCAAATTTGAGTATAAGATGGCATTTACACCATATCGCATACTATCATATCCCTATTGTTGCATGTTTTCAGTATATTTGTACGAAATTTGAGTACTAGATGACATTTACATCATATCGCATACTATCAATATCCTTATTGTTGCATATTTTCAGTGAATTTGTACCAAATTTGAGTATTAGATGGCATGCATTCATATTGCATACGATCGATATCCCTATTGTTGCATATTTTCAGTATATTTGTACCAAATTTGAGTATCAGATAGAATTAACATCATATCGCATAATATCGATATCCCTATTGTTGCATATTTTCAGTAAATTTGTACCAAATTTGAGTATTAGATGGCATTTACACCATATCGCATACTATCGATATCCCTATTGTTGCATGTTTTCAGCATGTTCAGTATTTTTGTACCAAATTTGAGTACTAGATGACATTTACATCATATTGAATAATATGGAAATCCCTATTGTTGCATATTTTCAGTAAATTGGTACCAAATTTGAGTACGAGATGACATGTACATCATATCGCATACTATCGATATCCATATTGTTGCATATTCCCAGTAAATTTGTACCAAGTTAGAGCACTAGACTGCATTTACACCATATCGCATCCTATCAGTATCCCTATTGTTGCATGTTCTCAGTATATTTGCACCAAATGTGAGTACTTGATTGCATTTACACCATATTGCATGGCATCTCTATCTATATTGTTGCATATTTCATATTTGTACTGAATTTGAATATAAGATGTTATTTACACCATGTACTATACTATTGATAGCCTTATTGTTGCTTCTGTTCAGGAAATTTGTACCACATTAGAGTCACAGCAGCTAGATAGTATTCTGACAAAATGGTATATACTATGCATACACCATATAATTATGTTGCATGGTTTTGACAAATGTGTGCCAAATTTGAGTTTTAGTTGACATTTGCAGCAAATCATACTAAATATGAGTGTTTGTAAATTTCTTGCATGTTTTAGGGAACATTATGCCAATGGGAAAATATCATTTTGCGCACTGTGAGTATTTGGACATCAATACGTCATATCATTATATTTTCTCGCAAGTTTTCGGGATTGTAAAATTGTTGAAAAAAATATTACATTTGTTAAGCTTATGGCAAAATTTATTGAAAAATATGTGTCATGAACCAGCGCGATCTTCGCGAACATAATTTGATTGTCCATCGGCTTTCGGCGGAAAATTCAAAAATACGTTAAAATACAAATCAAAAAGCTATGTTTTTGCGGTTTTATATTCACATCAAAACAAAAAGATATGCGCTTTTTGTCACTACATGTTTTTTGCGTTTCTTTTGGCTAATAATTATTATTTCATGGTTGCAGAAAATAGCCACCTGCTGGCGCATAAAAAGCACGATTAATTTTCTTAATTTGCTTTATAAGGTTAGCATATTTTTGAAAATGTATTTTAAATTAACTTCGATTGCGCCAGTCCCGAGGCGCCATGCAGTTCATTGTCTCTCGGTCACATCGTGTTGCTCGATCGTGTATCTGGTGTATGGTCCAGAGTTACCGAGTACAGAGTATGGGTTATGGTGCATGGTGTATGGTTAATAGTGTATGGTGTATGGTTCATAGTGTATGGTGTATGGTTCATGGTGCAACACCATACACCATTACACCATACACCATCAACCATTGAACCATACACCATGCACCATTAAACCATACACCATTACACCATACACCATAAAATGGTTATGTTTTACATTACAAGTACTGATGTACAAATGGTTATTGACTACTTGATTAAAAGGCATCTCCATTTCATGGGCAGCCTCATAATACTCACTTCACTATATTTACCCCATCCCCTTCTCCCAAAAAAATTATGCAACAACGCACTACAGTAACTAGTCTTCAAATCATGATTTGGGCATGATTTGAGGTCAAAAAAATTCACATGCAAATGAGCCAACAAAAAGCTTATTTACATATGCGTATTTTGCCATGCATCATGATCGAATAAAATAATGTCTTATTTGTTGATGAGTTCTTAACTTAAATTAAAACATTATTCACTTGATAAAGTAATTTATTCATGATCTGATTACTTTTTTGGAGAAACATGATTTCAAAGCGATTTCATGCAATAAAATTTTGATGTAAAATAACATGATTTGGTAACGATTTGTTGCAAATTAAGCTTTTCAATTATTGGTCAACTTTAGCTTAAGTAACCTCCTGTGCATTTTCAAACATATGAAAAAATTCCAGCAGGCCTAATTTGCTAGTGAAATGAAATGGAATATTAATAATGAATGAAAAGATATGCAGTAAATGCACATGAGACAAAGTCTCTACAAAATCATGGTAAAAAACGTCACTATGGGCCTTCAACCATGAGCTTAAGTCTTTTTAACAAGTGCTTTTGTGATGTGTGGATTGAATTATAATGAAATCCAGTATGCAAGGTAGGCAAATCTTTTGACTTTATAACTCTTTATATGAGAACAAAATGCAGTCCTTTATGCATCCGCAGATAATGGTGTGCATATATGGAGTTTAGATTTGAGATTTCTGAATGTTTTACTTATTGAATACAGAACCCTAATCGGTA
This sequence comes from Modiolus philippinarum, assembly GCA_002080025.1. Taxonomy (NCBI): domain Eukaryota; kingdom Metazoa; phylum Mollusca; class Bivalvia; order Mytilida; family Modiolidae; genus Modiolus; species Modiolus philippinarum. The sequence continues at coordinate 23,351 of MJUU01048591.1, read as the reverse complement.
TTGTGTTATAAATGATGTCTATCTTATGATGTACTTGTAGTTCATGTACAAGGTGATGTTCCGTAGAACACATGCAGTGTTCATCCCTTTCCATAAAAGGGTAAGTGTTTTGCTTTAAATGTTAGCTAGGTTTATTATATATTTAACAGGCTGAGTATATGTTATTTGTATATAATATTGCAATTATCAAATATATATTTATATATATGATTAGTTATGTATGAAGTACTTGCGTATGGGAGTTGATTACCTTGTTTCATAAAAATGGCATTGTACAGTATGCTGGATATGTTTGTAATACTATGTATTATGGGTGATACACATGGAACCATGCATTATAATTTATACTGAATGTGATATGGAGTTTATAAAGAACAACACAATTTTAAACCAAATATAACTTTATTCATCTATTTATTAAATATATTTATATAATGTATAAACATGGAACTCATTCATATATTGTTTACAAATTCCTTTATTTCGATAATACTGCATCATGCCAATAACTACCACTTTATTAGCCTAAAAAGTAGTAATTATTTTTTAGTGACGGCGACTGTATACAGTACAGGACATGCCTATTCTTCCTGACGTCGCTCTCGGTTTTTCACACCGTCAGTGCTTTAGTTTGTTTGTTTGTTTGTTTGTTTTTGTTGTTTTTGTTTTTGTCTTCAGTAACCTAACAGATCTTTCAAAAACATATGCCTTACAAACCGTTTGAGTTCACACTGTCAGTGCTTTAGTTCTTTGTGTTGTATATGTAGTGTTTGTGTGCTTTGTGGGCATGTAATGTCTTTGGTTCTCCATCTTCTGGTGTTCTTGCTTTTGCCTTGTCTCTGGACATTGATTTTTGTAATCTTGGGCTTTGCTCCTTCGGTATTCTACTGCCGTTGTTATACTGCTACTGTAATAAAAAAAAAAACACAAACCATAGCTGGATTTAGGGTTTACTTTAACTTAATTCATTTGCTCAATAACAAACAGCAAAATGGATAAGACACAAGTTAATCTATCTAAAATCGTCTTCTCCATAAAAATAATATGTTACAATAATATGTAGGCAAGCAAGTTTATAAATAAAGTACAAATAAATATTTTAAGAGCAATGAATATAGTCACCGGACCGAACACCATATCTGCCCTGGAAAATGAGTTCGCTGTACTCATCGGTATAACAGCATTTTTTTGTTGCAACAGATATTCATACATTTCTAGTATATGAAACCATCAGGTGATTTTCCAATTTCCCGTGCAAGGGTGTCGAAGGCGGTATTATTAAATTGGCGCCCATGATTTCGGAAAATTTACCTCACAGCTGAAAACTCTGTATAATTCAAACAGAACAAAAATCATGTTCTTATAACATGTAATACGTTTAAGGGAAAAATTCACCTAGTAAACACAAGTACCGTTTTTTGTATCTATGACAACCGATGAGCTTGTGACGCATTTTATGCTCATTCAAAGCAAATAGACCAAAATCTGGTATTGTTTTAATATTTTAATGCAATGTTAGTTAATAATAGCGACTGTATTGCCAAATTATACTAAACAAACATTGAACAAACTAAAGAAAAGCACAAACCTTTAATTTACGTAAAATAAAACACAAGATACAAAAACAAAGAGAGATATGTACATGGTAAAGAAGGCATTTCCTCTCATGCGTGACCTCAATGGCACGATTATTTTTCGTAATTTTGTCCAAAGTAGACCATAAATTCTACAGCTTAAATCCGAATCAGTCTATAAGGTAAAAGGGAACCTCAAGATCCTGCACCATGTCAGGGTGACAGTCCACAAGGGATATGATAAATTATATATTAATATTCGTAAAATAGAGATTTTAGTTGGATGCATTATATTGCACAACCCCATAAAAATATTGATAACATGCATAGTATTTACAAAATACGCAAAACTATGTACATATGTACAAAATAACCATAGGATCGCAATAAATCAATACTTAAAAATACACCAACTCGTCACTGTGAACATTAACTATGGATCATTTTTATTGTCTTCATCAGAAAAAAAATGTTACCACCCACACCATTGTTTTCGTAAATGTTGTGACAATTGTCGCCACCTTCACGCTAACAAGTTGTTTCACAGAACACCAAATTGCACAATTTAAGGATTTGAAACCACACTTGACCATTTGTGTGATTTTTTAGGCATTGGAGCAAGCGTCATAAGTATGGTAATCCATCAACACTTCCTCCTCAATCCTCAATCTTATGGCATAAGGACACCAATGATCTCTTCTTTGCTTTTGATTTTCTCTCCAGGTGGCTTTTCCTACCGATACATTTTTTCTCCACTCTCAACCATCTGGATTTGGTATTGCAGGATTTGGCTGTATCGAAGATAGCCAAATTAAAGTTTGCTATTCTTCTCGTTTGAAGCGCTGCAAAATAGCGCTCTGGGTTTGGGATACAAGCTCATTCTTTGACACCTTTTTGCAAATAGTTTATACAGTATTTGGTTTCAACTTGCACTCGTTTGAGATCCGTTGTAAATACGCAGGACATACTGTTTCAAATTATCTCTGATCTAATCTAAGGGAAGTATAGACAGCTCGGCGAGAAAACAAAATGTCGATGGATTTGATTTAAATAGTTCCCAAGGTCTGACCTTTCCTTGTTTTACAAAACAACTTGTTGAATCGCAACCAGTGTTAGCATGAAAGGCAGGCAGAGCTTCATACATGTTTAGTTCAAGCGTACTTGCAATGATATGGACTGGTAACTTCGCCCACCGTCAGACAAATGCAACTAAATCTCAATACCAATATCAAAACTTACGTGAACAAGGAGAACGAGAGCATCCATGTAAGGAAAATGAGCAATAATGCGTTGAAATCAAGATGCAGCAGCAGCTGAGGCATGAAATATCATTCATGTATCCACTTCTTCACTATCACTGCTAGACCACAATTCTACGTTAGGAGTACTTTTGATATCAGTCCTTAGAATAGCCATGGCCTCAAAAAGAGGACGGATTTTGACGTTGTCCGATAAAGCTCACATTTATTTGGTTGGAAGCCCTGTGCTTGGAAAACGAGTTGAAATTTATAAGCGCTTCAATTGCTGTATTTGCCATGAGTATGACGCTTAGGCCACTACTAGTCTGTGCTTTGAATATGACTCTATCCTAATGACTGTTAAGTTTTACTTTTAGTCGATGAAATGAATTATCTGGACTACCGACACCATGCTAATGAAAATATCAAAATATTGTTAATATTTATCAAGAATCTTTAGAAGTTCAAACACCGAGCTTTCGTGGAATAATAGTTCATCAATTTTAGAATCTAATTTGTAAAATGCTTCTTGGTGTGGATCGAGTCCGGAGATATTTGTCACAAGATTTCGATTTGATGCTTCTCCCGGATACCTTGGTACATTGGAGTCGTACAGAGCACCAACAACAACCAAATCGCCGCAACTTTTAGCACTTGTGCCTACTTTTTATAAAACAATCGGTTTATAGCTTTACTCATGGGGTCTCTGTTTATAGCCACAATGCCAGAGATGGTACTGAATAGACACAAAGTTTGTAGCAGAAAATCGAGTAGAAGAACCATCAGGTATATTTCGGTTTTGTCCAAGCGAGACCGTTGACGATATATTGCTCTTACATTTTGATTTGACCTTTTTCAATTGCTTGGTAAAACTTTTATAGCATGCACTGTGACATTGAATTTCTGCATCAGGTAAATTTTAATTTTTCAATGATTTGTCTCAGTTTCCAGTGGAATGAATCATCTTGATCGCTGTCGATTCCGTCATTAGATAATTGTAGTACAGTAGAAATGTCCTACTTTGTACCAACGATTATACTTCCTCGACAGGCAGATCCCTCGATGCAACAGAATCCACATTTTGATACAACATGTCGCTTCTTTGTCGAAAGTTGCAAGAGTTTATATTTAACCTCTTATCTATCTGAGGAATCCATTACTTCAAACAGTTTTGTTTTGGGCATATACAAAACAAAACGCAAAACATCGCAGAAACATAAACCTGATCAAAACAAAACAGGACAAAATTTGCAATTACAACCAAAGAATGAAAAAAGTAAGAAAAATAATTGCTTTGACTCAATAAACAGAGCCAAGCAAAATGAGCTGCTCTCAAATACATGGTAAAAAACATGTACTCCATTACTAAATATTTCAATTCCTGAAGGTCTTCAGACAACACTTTTGGAGACAAAAAATCGATTTATGTCGATAATTTATGTCGAAACTCAAATTATGGCTTATCAAATTATCAAATGTGATTAACTTACAGCATGTCAAATGATGACTTTAATGACAATTTATTTAAGACTTAGAAAATAATGTGGAAAAAATGACATCATAACTGCACCAGCCAATAGAATCTTCCTGCACGGGAAATCGTTAAATCACCTGATGGGATGTTAAAATATAAGTATTTTTGTCAGCGAATACCTAAAAATATTGCTGTTATACCTTTGAGTACAGCGAAACATTTTTTTAAATCTTCGGTCCGGCTAAACAAATGCTTGACTCAGCAGCGTTTGGGGCGGGTTTTTGCTTTTATTAAAAAAAGTCACTGTAAAATCGGTCTACATGCTCGACAGCAACTTATCAACTACCAAATGTACACACCATAGGCTGGAGACTTAGGCATATTGTTGCTAAGAAAGGAAAAATTGCCAATTGTGAAGCACATGGCAATATGGAAATTTTCTGTATTTGATGCTATATCGATGCCCACCATCAATAAATTTTCTGTAATATGACTAAAACATATGGCAATAAGAGCAACTTCTGTATTTGATATAATATGTATACCCACAAATATGAAACTTCCTGTCATTTGACAAAACATATGGGAAAGGAACAATTTCTGTAATTGATATAATACTGATGCCCGAAATCATAAAACTTCCTGACAATTTTACTTAAACAAATGGCAATAGGATTAATTTATGTATGAAAAAGAAAGAAAATGGGGTAAATGTCAAGGAGACAACATCCCATATCAAGGTTAAAACGACCCAAAACGAAGCATCTAAGGTCACCGTATTCATATTATTCATATAATATCGAGGCGAGCAATCATGAAACTTCCCATAATCTGTATTTGGACCATGAACAATAGGCAACAGGGACATTTTCTGTATTTTGATTGATGTCGATCATGAAACTTCCTGTATTTACTAAAATATGACAATAGGGACATTTTGTGTATTTCATATCATATCTATGCTTGCGATAATTGAATTTTCTTCAATTTGACCAAAAATATATTACAAAAGAGACATTTTTGTATTTCATATGACATTCCTAACCACAATCATGAAACTTCACGTTCTTTGACTTAAATTCATAAAGGAAAGTTTTTGCCGGCCATATAATTCTGTAAATCTTCATGTTATTTGCAAAATGGCTATTTTCTCTCTTGGATAAAATATGGCAAGCAATCGTGAAACTTCCGGTAATTTTTCTAAAAACAATACCGATTCTTGCAATCATAAGAATTTCTGTAATTTGACCCGAAAAAAAAGATGACAAAAGGGACATTTTCTGTAACCAATATGATATTGATGCTCCCAATCCTGAAGCCTCATTTTATTTGCCTATAAATACATATGAAACTAAACAATCCCTGTAATCGATATTATGCAAAGACCCATAAAAATGACAATTCTTTTATATGATTACACATATGGAAAAAGGTACATTTTATTTATTTGATATGATATTGATATCCGAAATAATGAATCTTCCTATAATTTTACTAAAACATGTTTCAAAAGGAACATTTTCTGTTATCGATATAATATCCCAACAGTCATCAAACTTCCTGTAATTTGACTAATGGGTCATTTTCTGTATTCCACATGATATCGATACCCGCAATCATGACAATTTCTTGCTATTATATTAATTTATTGAAAATTCCTGTAATTTGACAAAGGGGCAACTTCTGTAAGATGGCCGTTATTATAGAACTTCATGTTGTGTATAACTAAAAACGTATGACAAAAGGGACATTTTCTGAATTTATATAATTCCGATGCCCAAAATCCTGAAAATTCTTGAATTTTGACTAAAACATATTGCAAAGTAAAATTTTCTGTCACTGATATAATATCGAGATAAATTTCCTTTACTGTGACTAAACATATAACAAAATGGAAATTTTCTGTATTCGCGATGCCTGCAATCATGAAACTTAATATAATTTGAATAATAACATATGGGAAGGGACAATTTTTTCATTAGATATTCAATATTCCCCCGAAGATAGCCTTTATCTTGGCTCTCAAGAAATTACTGTTCTGCCATACGGATGGCAAATTTTAGAACTGTTCAAAATTTACTAAGAGTACTGACATTTTTTATTACCATTTTAAAACTATTACAGCTTCTGTGTAGAACCAGTTATTCAAAACTATTCTAAGTAAGCTTAGAGTTGTCATCATTTGGCTATTTCTAGAATTTTCTCTACGACTTCAAGGTAACTTCAAGCTGCTTCCAAATAAACTTGAAGTTAACATGCTCGACAGGATATGTCTGCGCCTAACTGTTCCTGATTTTTTTTCATTAGCTATGTAGGTTTCAAAAAATATGTTATGTTGTTTGCAAATTTGTATAATATCACTACAAAATTGCTTAGAAATAAATAATCACGACACAGACTTGTATATTACCGACATAAAACTATAAAAAGGTAAAAAAATGTCATATTTCATAATCCAATCTTGTTATATTCACCTTTATGGTGCATGAATATGGATTTATTAAATGTTCCATTGGATGAACTTGCTTGTTTTGTTATAGTGAAAAAGTTTATCTTATAACAATATCTTTTTAATATTGAACAACTTAAAATAAGCCGTTTGTAAAGTTAAACCTTCGTTAAAAGAGAAATAATTCCAGTTCTGGTCATTTGCATGGGATATCTTCACATCATACCACGTCAGAATTCAGGAACACGACAATGAACTCGGCTTTTGTAAGCAAGCAAATTCAAAATATATATCATACAATATCTATATAAAATTAAATAAATATTCCTATTCGCATCAGTTGAATATGACGACTGAATAAGAAAGTCTCTAAATATTTTTTTTTATCATTGCACCCTATGTTAAACTATGTTCTCTGCCTGTTGCCATCTTCACCGGGCTATAGTGCGAACGTTTTGAAGTCGTATCTGCTGATTTACTGGATGAACAGTAGCATGAAGCCTTTGTTACACAAAGACTGTTGCATGAAAGCAGATGGTTACACATTGTTTAAGTTATCTTGATTGCATATTTCGATTACAATGAAAAATATTTCCCCACCAATCATTAATATTATTTCAGGTTAGACTCAACTAAATGACCAATCAGCTGCTAGCATAGTCAAAACAGTACTTATATAAACAAAGCCATGCTGCTTTCGCTTTGCATATAACTGTCAATATTGACAATATCCGAGTTCTTAAACGCTCTTGTGGTCATGAAACACTTCCGGATTGACAAGCATTTTGACTCTGTCAGCCTCATTGTATGGGAAAAATACTGAAGCCTCATCAATGATGACACGTTTGCCCAAGGATCTCATACAGTAGGGTGCAGACATAACCTCTCGTCCAAGTTAACTTGGGGAGCAGTCATGAGAACAGTCCGTAGTTAAGTTGAAGTTAACTTGGAGCAGTTAAGAATCCTGACTGCTCTGACCATTGATAGAGCACTGACCGCTCTAACCTGTCATAAAATCCTGACTGCTCTGACCTGTCATAAAGCCCTGACTGCTCTGACCAGTCATAGAGCCATGACCGCTCTAACCTGTCATAGAATTCTGACTGCTGTAATTAGTCGTATAGCTCTAAACTGTAAAATACTCAAAATTTAATACAGCGATGGATACGTCCCACAACTAAGGAGTATCTCCCTCATGCATAGCTCTGTCCTTAGCTGAATTTTGGCTTTTCTATTTAGATCCTTTTGGTTATTTGTTCTCTATAAGCTGTTACAAGCTTTCGGTAAAGGGACTTCCAAATGTTTTGGGTTTAATCTGCACTGATGAGATATAAGTTGTCGAAATGCGCATATGCAAAAGATAAATTATCAGTAACTTCGGTATTTTGTTATTTATTACCACTGGGCCGATGCCACTGCTGGTGGACTGTTAGTCCCCGAGGGTATTCACCAACCCAGTAGTCAGTACCTTGGTACTGACCTGAAAACCGACTTAATTGAAACTTGTAATATCTAAATTTTACAAAATTTTGTTTAAAACTAAGGAGTATCTCCCTCATGCATAGCTCTGTTCTTAGCTGAATTTTGGCTTTTTCTATTTAGATCCTTTTGATTATTTGTTCTCTATCAGCTGTTACAAGTTTTCGGTAAAGGGACTTCCAAATGTTTTGGGCTTAATCTGCACTGATGAGACATAAGTTGTCGAAATGCGCATATGCAGAAGATAAATTATCAGTAACTTCGGTATTTTGTTATCCCTACCACACGCACACTATTCATACGAAGAACGCACACATTTTGTACACGTTGAGTGCCATTTTCTTCGATTTTGCCGTCACCATATCAGAACTATCAGAAAAAAGTCACTTTTATGTAAAACGAAAATTGTAATATGGAAAATTTCCGTCATTTTGTAAAATAAATATTTAACAAATAAATAAATAATACTGAATAAAACTCAGTCCTGTAGTAAATGAAATATGCTGCAGAGGTTCATATTCCTTTTCACGTTATAATGATGCACCCACATTAATTAAACGTGATGTAATTTAACCTAAAATATATAAGAAAAAGCAGATTTTCTTCATTCGATATTATATCCATGCCCAAAATACTTCAACTTAATGTAATTTAACCTAAAATATATAACAAGAGGCAGATTTTCTTCATTCGATGATATAGCGATGCCCGAAATACTTCAACTTGCTCTAATTAAACCAACAATATATAAGAAAAGGCAGATTTTCTTCATTCAATATTATATCTATGCCCGCAATACTCCAACTCTCTGTAATTTGACCTAAAATATATAAGAAAAGGTAGATTTTCTTCATTCGATAATATATCAATGCCCGCAATACTTCAACTTACTGTAATTTAACCTAAAATATATAAGAAAAGGCAGATTTTATTCATTCCATATTATATTGATGACCGCAATACTTCAACTTGCTACAATTTAACCTAAAATATATGAGAAAAGGCAGATTTTCTTCATTGGATATTATATCGATGAATGCAATACTTCAACTTGCTGTAATTTGACCTAAAATATATAATAAAAAGCAAATTTCTTAATTCGATATTATATCGATGCCCGCAATACTTCAACTTTCTGTAATTTTACCTAAAATATATAAGAAAAAGCAGATTTTCGTCATTCGAAATTATATCAATTCCCGAAATACTCCAACTTTCTGTAATTTAACCTTGAAAATATAAGAAAAAACAGATTTTTCTTCATTCGATATTATATCGATGCCCGCAATACTTCAACTTGCTGTAGTTCGACCTAAAATGTATAAGAAAATGTAGATTTTCTTCATTCTATATTATCGATGCCCGCAATACTACAACTTTCTGTAATTTAACCTAAAATATATATAAGAAAAAGCTGATTTTCTTCATTCGATAATATATCAATGCCCGCAATACTTCAACTTGCTGTTATTTGACCTAAAATATATAAGAAAAGGCAGATTTTCTTCATTCGATAATATATCTATGCTGCAATACTTCAACTTGCTGTGATTTAACCTTAAATATATAAGAAAAGGCAGATTTTCTTCATTTGATATTATATCGATGCCCGCAATACTTCAACTTGCTGTAATTTAACCTAAAATATATAACAAAGGGCAGATTTTCTTCATGAATAGTATATATATTCCAAAAACATGTGATAATCTATATGTTAATATTTTTTTTTAAAGTTGTAAAGTTTCGGTTGTAAAATTCTATATTATCTTTCAAATAATAGAAATAAGGGGACGACCAGTTGATTTTTCAGAGGTGGGGATTGGGCGATTTTTGTAAATAAATAACTTAATTTTTGTCCCAGCTGGGACTTATATTAGTCCCAGGTCTCAGAGAAAAAAAATAAATATTTTAATCCTACTTGTCGTGGAAATAAATAGTTTATTTCATTAAAATAAATATTTTTTTAGGCAAAGAAAGCTGGCTCATATCTATAAAATATGGATATACGATACACACAATGAACGGAGAACGCACACGCTTTACACGATAAGTGTACACGATGAGCGCTAATTTGGGAATGTTGAACCTTTCCATTGCTGTAACATTAAAGCAGTCAGGGCTCTATGACAGGTCAGAGCAGTCAGGATTCTATGACAGGTCAGAGCAGTCATGGCTATACCAGAACAGGACAAAGAAGTCAGGATTCTATGACCAGAACAGGTCAGAGCAGTCAGGGCTCTAGAACAGTTCTAAAGTTAACTTTAGAGTAGCTTTATGACTGCTCTATGAACGGTCCTAAGTTAACTTAGAAGAGCTTTTATGACTGGTTCAAGTTAACTTGGCGAGAGGTTATGTCTGCACCCTACTGTAGCTGGTAATGTTAACCTTACAGATGCTGAAAATGAACGTATTATCAAACATGTTCATACTTTAAGGGACAAACCGATTTCTTGTGACATAGTTGCAGTTATTTCATGAACGGACACAGACAAGCAAGCAGTGACATTATCTCTTATTGATTATATTTTGATCATAATGCTTTTTCTCTAATGATATGTCAAGTTTAAACCGGTTTTGACCCGTTAGATAAATTTTCTTTATTCAACGTATATTGAATAAAGCCCCGTGCTATTTCCCGCCAATCTATTCGGAATACAATTCTCGGTGTTTATCATTGATCATTAGAGAAAAAGATTACACCACTTTATCCCGTTTATTACCATATTTTATCCACTCTCGATAGTTAAATTTTAAAATTTTAAAATGCTCGGCAAGCCTCGCAATTAAAATTTTAAAATTTAACTATCTCTAGTGGATAAAATATGATAATGAATGGGATCTTGTGGTGTAATCTGTATATCTTTTTACTTTATATTATCTTTCATATATCTCTGTAAATGCTTATACAATTTAACTACATGTTTTATATTTTTCTACATGTGTTTGCATGAATCTATAGCTACTGTATTAATTATGTAGGAAAAGAAGTTATAAGTTGGTATAACTTTTGTCTTTTCCTTTTTGCTATTTTGAGCTAATAAAATACGTTTAATCTAATCTAAGGATCTTAAAGGGAAAATCGGTAATTTGCATACCCCAGTTAAATGAGGCGATAGAAATTTCTTATTAGACATCGCTTATATATGTTACTTGGCAGACGTGTCACTTTGAGAAAATCATATCGCCGCATAAAGTGAACTTCAGGTAATTATGAAAATTCACAAAACGTTAAAATGGCCGCCTATGGAAAATATCTAGTGGAGTCTGACCTTTATTATGATAATTTGTTAATCTGATTTGGGAATACCTGAAAAGTATGAGTTTTTTTGGTTAAAACAGGTGTATTTTTGTTTATTTTAATACTTGTTATTATTTGTAGGTGAAACAAAATGATATCTACCATCACAAGTGCGAAAGTGGAGACGTATTTATTAGCCATTTTCACAGGTAAATTATGATCAATACCAAGGTTTCTGAAATATCTGCGTAATAAAGAGAAAGTGTAAAAACATTAAACTTAAAATTAAAAGAAAAAATTGTTTTTGATGAAAACGCTAAAATTTCTTCTTTGATTAACGCCGTTTAAATATACAGTACAGAAGAAAATATTTGATCATTGTAACAGACATAACTATACTAAGATCTCTACAAAGAATCAAAACCAAATCAATCTCGTTGCTGTCAGAAAATAATACTAGATCTAAAACATTTTGCGCATCCATAAACCTTTATTTGAATACTTTTTAACAGATATATTGTTTGACGGAATAGAAAAGAGTAACAAAATAAAACCTTTTCAACCTGTATATAGCAAAGCAAAGCGAATACTTATTATCATTTTAATGTTTTTCAAACAAAGGATGTTAGAAAAATGTAATGCTGGTTTTAATTAAGTGCAAGCCAATTGCCAATTTAAGGTAGATACAGAATCTGTCTTTTTACGTTTTATATTAAAGAAAACAACACTATTACGTTTCAATACCTGAACTTCAGCTATTACACGATTTTTTTTTTAAATTTGTCAAAATTATCGAGAAATACCAGAAAAATTAAGGTGGTACGGGGGTCCAATACCTGTCACATAGAATGTTCCGATATTTTCATGACTTGAACTTTGTCGTTAGAGCATGCAAAAAACAAGTGTATTCACCAACCTGGGTTGGTAAATACCTGAATTGCATGGCAATACAGAAGTCCCCTATCGTTGGAATAATTCTGTACCAGCAAAATAGTAAAAGAAAAAAGTCCAAGGCCAACAATCCTTCAAAATCAGTGGACCAAAACAAAGCTCAAACTTGTATGCAACTCCTAGTGGTTGGATTCACTCGTGAACGGTTCATTTTCTAAGTCTAAGGCCCATAACTTAAAACTAGTATGGACAGTAACAAAACTCAAACTTGATATATAACTCATAGTGGTAGACTCACAGAGCAAATATCAGCTTCATATCTGAAACAGTTCAGAAAAAAGTCCGGAAAACCTATATTTTACCAAAATTTTCTTAGTCCAAGTCAATAACTCCGTCAAAAATAAATGGACCAGAACCAAACTCAAACTTCATCTGTAACGTATAGTGGTAGACTTTCATGTATGTAGCTAATATCAGTTTAATATATGGAATGGTTTAGAAAAAAAGTCCAGAAAACCTATATCTTATCAAAATTTTCTAAGTCCAGAACAAACAGCTGCTTAGGGATTTGTTCAACCTATGTTAATTTCATCCCTCAAGAAATTCTATGGCCGTCACCATAACATCAATGAAAGTTTTGACGTGTCAGTATCCCAAATGAAAGTGGACATTTTCAGTTAGATTCACGTCTTCCCGGTTTGACTACCGACTTTGACATTTTCCTAGATTGACTCACAGTGTGACGGGTGCTGTTAACACAGCAGGACATGCTTATCTTCCGGATCACCTGATGTCGCTCTCGGTTTTTGTGGGAGCTTAAGATTTTTGTGTTGTCTTATTACATTTTAGTTTTGTCTTCGTTGTATATGTTTGTGGTACCGATCTGTTCTTGTCCAGGTTTTAATACTAAAATGATAATAAAAGCTTTTCAAAATTTTCCTTGGCACTGTTTGAGGGTTAGAGAAGTAACAGTACCATGGATTTTAATTGGTTTTGTCTCACGGTTAGGAAATGACATTAACCAATCAGCTCCTAACCAATCTTTCAAAAACATATTTTCCTTACTTATAGTGTGACGGGAGCTGTTAACAGAGCAGGACATGCTTACCCTTCCGGAGCACCTGATGTCACTCTCAGTTTCACTGGAGTTCATACTGTGAGTGCCTTTGTTCTGAATGTTGTGATTTCTATTTCTGTGGTTTGTGTCTGTCTAACGTCATTGTTTTGTGTCTAGCGTCATCGTTTTCTGTGTTTTTGTTTTGGCCATGTCTTTGGACTTCGATTTTTGTAAATTTCACTCCTTTGTTCCTTCGGTATTCTAATGCCGTTGTTCCAAGTCCCACAACACCACCCAAAATCAATGAACCGGAACCAATTTCGAACTTGACCTGTAACTCATGGCGGTAGACTTACATATCAAATATTAGGTGAATATCTCTTATAGTATGGGAATTAGGTCCGGAAAACTTAGTGTGATAGACTGACGGACGGACTGACGGAAGGACTGACGGACAGAAGTTGTGCAAACCTAAAGTCCACATTCGACAAAGCCGGAAGGGGACTAATAAAATGAAAGTTGGGGTCACCGGCCATATAAGAATGTGAATCTGTCACGTGAAAATCAGCTATTTTGGTTCAAATGAAAAGGAAAATGAGCGAATTTTAACAGAATTTTAATTTGTTAGAGTAAGATTAGATAGAATTTTTAAAATTTGGTAAATTATTAACTAATATTCTGTACATCGATATCCATGAAATAAAATTTCGGGGTCACAATATTTATTTTTGAATAAATCGCGAAAATCACTTTTCTATTATATCTATACAAATTATCTCCCCTAAATAAATGAGGAGTTCTGTATGATTACGCAATTAAAGTTGCATGTTTGACCAAATTGAACTTTTATAAGACACTTAAGATCGTTTTGGCAGAATTCTTATAGTGAATCTCATACTGTAACTCCCGTACTACCTTAATTTATTCTGACCATCCAAATTACTTCCGGATTATGAAACATCATTATTTACATTTTCAGGGAGTTTCAACGCTTCTTATTATATAATATAAGGCAGATAATTAGAGTATGTTTCAATGAGAGGTCATATTTAGATATATCTTTAAAAAAAACTCTTCTGTTCATAAAAAGCTTGCATTAAGTATTCTAAATAAAGAGATGCATGTATTTTAGGACGCTTTTTAGTAAAACGCAAAATGAACATAAACTGGGCTCAGACCGAAACCCAACATTTCAATATCCAAAACATTAAAAATACTTAACATTTTTTACTTTAATTCTGCAATATAATTTGATTTCATAGGGTCGAAATCAAAACGCATAAATTCTTATTAATCCACAGTGCATCTCAAATACATAAAAAATTGATATGTCACGAGTTACTAGTGCCGAACAATGCAGAAGGATTAAACGAGCTCGGAACTTGCTCTTAAACGAGTTCATTCAATTGCGTTGTTGGACATGAGTAACATTATTATTGATATTCATAACGGTTGATTAGATATATCTATAAATGTGTAGATTTTTATATCTATAAACAGAATTTAGATGCAATCTTCTCGGGATTTTTTTCATATCAATGCGCCAGTTGACGAGGTCGTTTCCTACGGTGAAAAATATTGTTTATTGAAAAATTTATCAACTTAGAAAACACAAGAAATTAGAGCCGTCTATATAATAACTTATTTTTCTCCAGTTTTAATAAGAATTCAATCTGTTTGCAGTTTCATTTATTGTTCACGTTGCTGGTACGAGTACAGAATACTATGACCGTAAGTTGTATCAGAATACTATGACCGTAAGTTGTATTCATTTCAAAATACGATTAGATGTTGCACAAAACCAGTATGAATCACTGCATGTCTGTTTGTCACTCATTCGTTATTTACACAGAAAAATCTGCAGGACAATGGAAATGACAACAGAAATGACTCCTCAAAACAGTTGTTGATTTTAAATTGTTAAAATACATCAAGACTTAAAAACAGCGACTGTACTGTTCAAAGTTAAGAAAATATTGATCAGATGATAACTTATATCCGTTCATCGTATATGGTTGTATTCAAAACTTATGTAGTACAGATTAACTAAATACCGCATTTCGACAACTTATGTCTCTTCAGTGCAGATAAACGTTTGGAAGGCCATAATCTCAAAGATGTTAAAAAACAAATAACCAATAAGATCTGCCAAAATCAGCTAAAGCCAGAGCTTTACATGAGGGAGATACTCCTTAGTTTTCAACAAAATTTAAAAAAAAATAAGTTATCGTAAGGTTCCAAATAGAATCGGCTTTCGGGTCAGCACCGAAGTACTGACTCCTGGGCTGGTGAATACGCTCTGAGACTAACTGCCCACCAGCAGAGGCATCGACCCAGTGGTAACAAATCACTAAATACCGAAGTTACTATGAATTTAGTTTCTGTATATGCCCATTTCGACATCTTATGTCTCTTCAGTGCAGATAAAATCTAAACGTCTGGAAGACAACAATCTCAAAGATGTTAAAAAGCTGAGAGAAAACAAATCACCAATAAGATCTAAATGTAAAGCCAAAATCAGCTAAGGACGGAGCAATGACAGCGTTTTCCATGAGGGAGATACTCCTTAGTTTTCGACAAAATTTCCAAAAATTAGATATTGTAAGGTTCCAAATAAAATCGGCTTTCGGGGCAGCACAGAAGTACTGACTACTGGGCTGGTGAATACCCTCGGGGACTAACATTCCACAAGCAGAGGCATCGACCCAGTGGTAACAAATAACTAAATACCGAAGTTACTGTGAATTTAGTTTCTGTATATGCGCATTTCGACATCTTATGTCTCTTCAGTGCAGATAAAATCAAAACATTGGGAATCCAATAAATTGTCGAAATGGCATATGCAGACATTTAGACATTTACAGTAACTTCGAAAGTTTGTTATATAATTATTTGAAATTGAAAAGGAAAATTTAATAAAGCAGATAAATTTACAGTTATTTTGGTAGTTTGTTATGAAAGATTCAATTTTGATAATTAATGTACATTAGCATTCTTATTGAACTTTTTAAAAAACAAAGCGTTTTGTACTTTTCTATAAACGACTGCAATAAAATACCAAACAAATAAGGCACAAGTAGATTACATAAATCAAAGTCCCAATGCAAAGCCAAAATGAAAACACAAGAAGACAAGTGTAACAATAACTAAAACATAAAATCGAATCCCGTTCCTACTATGTACAGCAATTTTGACAACAGAGAAAGCTAACTTTTTCAAAAAAAATATACATGAAAGTTAGGTTTAATCGCTGTTTCAATTGTCTCTGCAGAAGTTTTACGGTCGTACAAATGAATTGACAGATCTTTACAATATTTCTATTACTTAGCTGATAATAGATGGCTAGAGATTTCGATATTTTTGGTAAGGAGTACTTATTTTTTTATTACTTTTGATTATGGCTTTCCATATTATTTGATTCTTATGCTGCTGATGAGAGGTTACTCCATGAAACACGTTTACTGCATAATGAAATTTACTGTTTTTATGCAATCTGAGAATTGTTTAGTTTATTACCGGACTGACAAACACTGACTGTGACAAAAAAACCGGACTTTCCACTGGCAGTGTGATGGATGCCATGCCTGGAGCAGATCATACTTACCCTTCCGAAGCAGCTTATAATACCTCAGGTTTAGTTCACTCTACCAGTGCTTTAGTTTTGTTGCGTTCTCGTTAATTTTTGTTTATTTGTTTTGTCTTTGGCATGCTCTCTCAATTCGTGTTGGATAT
Source organism: Modiolus philippinarum (assembly GCA_002080025.1). Classification (NCBI taxonomy): domain Eukaryota; kingdom Metazoa; phylum Mollusca; class Bivalvia; order Mytilida; family Modiolidae; genus Modiolus; species Modiolus philippinarum. Next base: position 6,219 of record MJUU01048591.1, on the reverse strand, counting down.
GAATTACCATATTTTGGTTTCCCCTTTACTACTTTTGCTTTTGTATTCGCCTGCCGATGTATCCTGCAATATCGATATATATTTATAGGTTTCATTATGAGTGAGGCTTGTATATCGCTTGTTATCAAATCGAGCTATTTAATTACACAATAATAATTAACGAGCTTCAGCGAGTAAATTATTATTTGTAATTAAATAGCGAGATTTGATAACAAGCGATATACAAGCATCACGAGTTGTGAAACCTATTTCTCTTATGATAAACCATTCTGTCGTGTTCTCCCAATTATGTTAAGTTTGGAGAATTTAGTTGTGTTTGTGAATACATTGAAGATTGATTATGTACTTTAAACTTATCCTTATAATGAATGTAAAGTCTAACAATAAATTTTCCCCGTATATAAAGTAGAAACTATAAACAACGATAAGTGTTGAAGATGTAGGAACTATGTTTCATTATACGCACATGTACACAACACAAGTACATGATTCCTCGCTGGTGACAAACCTGGGTTAAAGCTCGGTTGAATTGTAATTATAGTTTTAAACATCTGTACAGTAATAAAATTAATTTCTGCTTGTCAGTTGAGTGAAAATGTTACGAATGATTTCTAATTAAATGTTTGTCTCTGTTGTAACTGATTCTGCTGTCAATTTCCACGCGTCACAAATAACTATCCGTACAAGGAATAGATAATAATCGTGCATCATAAGAGAATAATAAATCTCTTATGATGTGGCAGCAATATCTATTTCTTACACGATAAGATCATTTTTCGTATCACTTAGTGATAACTTTTATGCTATCATTTCATTGGCCCTTCATACGATTAGATAACTTTTCAGCCGTATTTTCATTGGTTGTTCTAGAGGTCACACATCAGGTCAAACCAACGTCATAGCAATTGCATAATGTCGTCCGCATTATTTTTTATTCCATCGGCAAGAAGAAGAAATGAACAAATGATCTTCGTGTGTACACACCTATTAATTCATTCTCCCCAAACAGTTTAATTATATTTTGGCCACTTGAAATATATTATTTTATTGCTAATAATTTAATAATTTAATTTCCTTCCTGTGTTCTGTGTTGAGGTTATGATGTAGTGTGCATTGGGATCAATGACGCGTGGAAATTGACACCAGAATCAGTTACATAACACATCACGCGTGATGTGCTATTACTTTTTCGACGTTTCTATTGGACAACTCTGAAACCTCGTTGTCGGTAATTAACGTTGTTGTTATTTGAAACAAAACAGAAGTTCGGCACTAAATTTATTATGAAAATCATAAGAGAAATAGTTTTAACAACTCAAAAGAATTGTATATCGCTGGATTTCAACTCTCGTTATGTAATTTCAAATAAAATAAATTCGCCAAAGGCTCGTTTATTATATTTTGAAATGAAATAACTCAAGTTGATATCCATCGATATACAATTCTTTCTCGTTATGAAAACTATAAATAATCGTTTCTTGGTAATATAATGCTACGACTAAAGCAGGTTGGATAATTAACTAACAGGCAGTTAGGAACACAATCTAGCCTGCAATATATGTATTGTCAGTAAATATATTCATGTCCGCACACAAACTAATAATTTATGATTTAATTATTCTTTTCTTTTATATTTAAATTTATATTTTCAGCTACCACTGTTTCCAATGCAACTGTTACAATAAATGGTATAGGAGACAATGGTTACTTTTTTTTTAATAAAGCGTTTATGTGTGAAAGGTCTCGTATATTATTTTCTGAAGTATTATCTTGTGCTCGTTATCTTTGAAAAAAAAATGCTTCACACAGCATCAATCTCTTCAACAAAGTGACTTTTGATATGTATGTATAGGAAATCAAATTGTTAATTATTCTTGTTTATAAAGTTAAAACTTTGACACCCAAACTCCATATAATTCGTAGTAACAAAAATGAATGAATAAATACAATTTAGGTCATACTTTAAGTCGTTAACACAGGTTGCATGGTAGCCCACTATTTATTTTCAAATGGAGTAGCAAACCCCCTTAAATTTTCTTTCACGTTTTTCTCAGGAACCACAGATCGCAGCCTACTGCAATGCAGTAAAAAGTATCAGTATGTAAACCTATATCTGGTAATAGAGTTAGGGATCTCTTGCATTGACGAACTTAAGAATATTTTTGCCGATTGGTGTAACAAAAAATGCCTGTCACAGTTTTCTCAGGAACCACATATCCCATCCTTTCGTATTTTAGCATGGAGTATCAGTATGGGGGTCCTAATAGAGTTTGGGATCTCTTGCATACCAACTTCATGTTTGACGGAACTTAGAATATTTTTTGCCGATATGCTTCACAAAAAAATCTATCACAGTTTTCTCAGGAACAACTTATCCCTGCCTTCTGCAATTTAGCATGGGGTATCAGTATAGGGACCTATAATGTGTAAGAGGGTCTAGCATCTCTTGTATACCCACTTCCTATTTGACAGAACAAAATATTTTTTTGCGTTATTACGCTTGCGATACATGTCTTTCCTTGAGGACTTACTAATAAGTTTAATATATTACATATATTTATAGGAATATTGGAAATAATGTTGCTTAGGGCAATATTTTTTCGACCCTTATTGAAAACAAAACAAAATTTACAAAAACATGTTACAGCAAATTGTACTTGATCGATTATATGCATTACTTACTATTTATTGAAAAGATATAAAAACCTAGTTTCGTGATTTTTAGTTTATTGGTATGATAACTTATTTCCCTTTGCAGCATTTGGAAGATTCGTACATTTGTATAATATGCTCGTTCAATCTACAGGCACCACAAAGGCAAATTACTGCCCCAAAAAACGGGAAGCTCAATCTTGGAAAGTTCGTTTTCAGTCGTCCAGAGATATCGTATAGAGTTGTTAAGTCCAGGGATGATAGTGATGATGTTGTAGCAATGTTCTCTTGACTTTCAAGTTCATTTTGGTATATAAAATGAAATTATCCTTATATTAAGGATTTATCTATACAAGAACATCATCTATATAACGGAAACTGGAATTAAACTGGAATTAAATGAATTGGCTAGCTTTTTGTCTTTTGTTCTGGCGCACAACTAATTCAATAATTTACTAACGGTGCTAGTAACGTCTTGAATTTACTAAGAGGCATGAGCGAGGCCCATTGTTGAAGACCTCATTTCGACTTCAAGATGAAGAACAACAATAAAAGCGTTGTGACTTTACTTGGTTCTATCCTGTATTAATAGAGACTTTGTCTCATGTATATTTACCACATTATCCTTTCATTGTTTATTTTAATAATTCTTTTGTTTTGCAATTATGTATTTTATAGTTACCACTGTTACCGATGGAAATGTTACAAGGAAAGGTATAGGAGACAATAGTAAGTTTTTTTTTTTTTAAATAAAGCGTCGATGAGTCAAAAGTCTCGTATATTGAAATGATTTAAAATTTTATCTTGTGCTCGTTTCATTTATAAAAAATCCCTTCACACAGCACCAATCTACTCCAAAACTGACTGTTGATATGTGAGTGTAGAAAATCAAATTTATACTTAAAAGAGAGAAATATTCTGGTTTATTTTGCTACAACAACTCATACATATATATGTAAACATGAAAATAAACCCAAACACATCACAAACCGTAATCACAAAAAAATATGATTAATTTTTTTTTTTTTTTTAAATAAAATTTAGGTCATACTTTTAATAGTGATCAAAGGTTCCATAGTAACCCCCACTACATCATTACATATGTTAAGCTTTCTTTAACCATCGTTTAACATATTACACATATATAGGAATATGGGTAATAAGGTTGCTTTCATTTATTTGCATACAAAATTTTGCTTTAAACTAAAGGAGTTTTTCCCACATGCATGCCTCTGTCCATAGCTTATATTTGCTCTCCATTTGGATACATTTGGATATTTGTTCTCTATTAGATTTTACAAAGCTTGGGTAAATGGTCTTGTACCTTTTTTACTTGATATATGCTAGATTTCTTTTTTTATTGAGTGAGGTGGTTTGATACACAGGTTTCAGACAATTGAGATTGATGAATGAAAACTGACTTACAAAAACTAAATCAAGAATATGGAGCAAATGCACTTGAGTAAAAATATCTACAAATGCATGGTAAAACCGACAATAAAACAACGTTAATACAAAAGTTAAATTTAGTTTTTGGCGATGGCCATTTATACACTCCTGTTTCTTCACTGGCGATCTAATCAACATAATTTGGAAAATCAAATAACCGAAAGATGTATAAAAAATTGACAGAGAATAGGTAAGGAAAACCTCTTTCAATGTAATTCTCAATGAGTACGTTGAAAAATGTGACACTGGGTGAGAAAGACATCTCTGAACCAACATCATCGTTGATCCACCCAGACTTCTGATAGTCTCTTCAGGGTTAAATAACTGCCAGCAAGACAACAAGTGTTTATATAGGCATCTTTATGAATTAAAATGTCATTATATGTCACATTTCATACTAGTCACAATTTTGTTCGTACTTACATGGAGGGGTAAACATCATGTATTTTGTGAGTCTGCATGTTGCATCAAACACATCAAACACATCAAACTTAATCATTTTAAAATAATATCGCATCCATATACTAAATATATATAAATTTTCTAAGAAATCTACATCTTAACGTCAAATCAATTCTAGAAATTGAAAAATCTTCACATTTTTGATAAAACGGTCAAGTATAGCCAACGTAAACGTTTGAATTCTACTTGAAAGGCCCTCTGTATGTCTGATATAATTAATTACAAACACAATTCACATCCAAAGTACTTTATAGCATTTACAGTAGCTCAAAAAGTAACTTTTTAGTGCTTTGGTGGTATAAATTATCACGATTTTATTGCATCTGATAAGTAAGGTCTACAAATACAGCAAATAGCAAAAATATTTAATCTAAAAGGAATTTAAAGTGAACATTGCCATTTTCACAGCTTGATGGCATGAGGAATGGTATTTTTCTATTCAATGTAACGATTGTGAAACTAAATTAAGCATATCTTCCTATTAATCTGTAGATAATTGAATAGCTTTAAAAAAAACGAACATCAGGCACACGACGTTGATTCAACGATGAAATGGTGTCAGTTTTATCTGGTGAATCAACATGGAAAATATATTTGTAAATTGAAATGACATGGAAATTTGACGCGGATTCAACATAGAAACTTGACGTTTGGAAGACCTGAAACTCAAAGATGTTTTAAAACTAACAGAGAACGAATGATCTAAATAAAAAGCCGAAATCAATACAATTTTACATTGCTCAAAAGTAAGAGCGTCACTTAGGCCAAGGAGAGGGTCCAAATTCATACTACAATAATCCTGTACCCAATTTAGATCATTTCTTAATACCTTCCTTGTGTCATGATACAGAGGACATTCAAGGAAATAATGATATGCAGACTCATATGCATTGCTACATCGACATGTGGGATTTCGTTATTTTCTTTATGGAGATCTCCATTTAAAAAAGAGGCCATACGTCGCAACTAGGTTAATATTATATTAAGTTTCCTAGGACCTATTGAAAAATGCTTTGGTACTGTTAAAATATCATATGTACTTTTTAGATTGGTTTTAAATTTTGATTTACTTGTACTGTTTCTGATATTCAGGTCTAAATCATTCCACTGCCGAATAGTTGAGGGAAAAAATCACTAGTTAAGGATAGTCTACAAAAGGGGAAAATAAGATCTTTACCGATCCGCAGAGGATATACAGTTGTAGACTGAATACTCGGTGGCATCAGTACATTAAAATATTCTGGGGCATTATTTTTATAGATTGAATGAAAAAAATGCATTTTTTACGTCCTTTCTAATACGTATTTTTTTCCATTCCAATTCTTTATAAACAACATCAGATTTGGTGAAAACGGGTAAAGCCAGTTATAGGACGTACAGCTTCCAAATTTTCTAATTTATTTGCATTTAAAATAACACAGTTGTGTCACAGTTCTGATGCATATTCAAATAATGGGCGTATTTAAACTAAGATATTTTTTCTAGATTATTTCGAGTCAATTTGTATTTTAACTTACGTAAGACTTTGATATGTTTAGATACACTCGATACAATATTTGCAAAATGCACACTCCATTTGGCGTCCTACTCAAAGTAACACCTAAATGGCTATGTGTGTAACTAAGGGGAATTTTCTTTACATGCAGGTTTGCAGGT
>MJUU01048588.1:9890-24125 GCA_002080025.1 Modiolus philippinarum | reverse complement strand
AAAAAAAAAGAGACCGTGTTAACGTTATCAAAATGAAATTCTATAACATAAGTCTAAGTTACATTAACCGTTGTGTATTAAAATATGGTTATTGATTGATTGATTGATTAGTTAGAGTTTAACGTCCAATGAGCAATATTTCAGCTATATCAGGACGAGAACAAGTTAATCAATTCAAATCAAATTGTAAGTAAAAGAAGAAAGAAATAAAGGTGGAAGGGACAACCGGGGCAACGACTTTTGATTGCCACTGGAAAAGGGGAGAAATGGACAGGGGCAGGAAATTTAGCCTTCTATACGACACCCAGTGCGTCTGCTCTCTTTAGAGAAATATAGAAGGGGTCTTTATACTGCATGGAGCGTGGATATGGTTATTGAACATTTGGTTATCTTTATATCTTACAACTTTCTAAAGAAAAACGGCGTTTTTTTTTTTATCATTTTAATTTTTAACTTATTCATCATATGAAGAAAGCAATTTATTTGAATGACACATTATCACCAAAATTCTTGTCGATGTCGGATTCATGAGCAAAGGAATGGGATATGGCATAAAAAGTTGTAGAGTCTGTCTTTGAATTCAAATATTACGTTTGTTACTATTTTGGTTGGTGTATAATGGTTACATACAGTTGAATTGATAACAAAAACGAATAAAAGATCGCATTCTGTATGCCTGACAACAATGACGATGTCTCGTGTTGAGCAAAAACACCTCAATTGGTGGGAAAACAACAAATTTTTAGTTTAAACATATGTTTCGTAATTTTCTGATTGATTGAATATTGTTTAACGTCTACTCACCAATATTTCAGCTATATTAAGACAAGAACAAGTTTGTTAACAAACAATCACTTTGGGGTATGGAAAGGGTCTTGGGACGGGAAATTCTGACTGCCACTGGAAAAGTAGGGTGAAATCGAAAAGGGCGGAGAATTTAGCCTTGTAGCCGATCACCTACGGACCACTCAAAAAAAGCTTGCTACAAGGGTTCTTTAACGTGCAGGAAGCGTGGCATTTCTTCCAACACGTGGACCTGAGTTTACATCCCATCCGAAAGATGGGTTGTGTATTTATTAATCCCGCACAACCACGGAATGGGTCCTTTTTCTATATCCCGGGACCCTCGGGGTCAGCCCCCGTTTAGGAGGGGTCACATCTCGCAAGCCGGAGATACTAGGTCCTATTTCTATATTCCGGGGTTCCCTGTTAGGAAGACTCATACTCCAAGCTCAGAGGATGCTGCGGGCCTCTTCATAAGCCGGGACCGCGCACGGCGGCGTAATTTTCTGAACAAGGACGACGTTTTGTTTATGTAGGGCGTAATGTACTGTACTTAATATGAAAAGGAAAGGAAATGGGGTAAATGTCAAGGAGACAACATCCCATATCAAGGTTAAAACGACTCAAAACAAAACATCTAGGGGTCACCATATGGTCTTCAACACAGTAAGGAACGTCACACCATATAGTAAGCCCTAAATGGCCCCGAAAAGGTAAAAAAGTGAATAAATCAATGGAAACAAACCACTTCCAATAACCCAAATATCAAGAAACTAAAATTTTATAAGAAGACAAGGACAAGCCAATGACCAACATATTCCTGACTCTGGTCAGGCGCAAAAATTGCGGAAAAATTGTATTGAGGAAACTTTGGGTTGGTGAACAAAATTTTGTTCTATCTTATAACAAACACGTATGAAAATGCAATTGTCATCTTAAAAAAAGCACATTACACATCAAACTTAAATAGTGATGACGAAAGGAGTAAACATAACAGGCAGAATCGTCGATCTGGACCAGATAATGATGCGGATGGTAAGGGTAATAACAAGATTATTAATGCTTTCAATATTGGCAATGCCTGATGATTGTTGGTGTTTTGTTTTCTTTCTGTGTTTTTCCTTTTACTCTCTATCATAACTTGATATAACTTCATAGTTTTTAAGCATGTTAATTCAGAGAAAAAAGAAAATAAAGCGATGAAAAATGAAGAGAAACCCCTTTCCTGCCAACCATGACAACATGACCAAAATGATGCCATTTATTTAATGTCATAATTGAAAAAAAAATAGCACATGAATACATCGACAAACAAATACCGAAGCAAGAACCAGAAAAGGGGGAATTCTAAAATCATCAATCCAAAATCACGGCAATTCACATCCAACACGAATTGAGACAGTACGACAAAGACAAAACAAACAAAAATGAAAAAGAACGTCACACAACTAAAGCACTAGCAGATTGAACCCCTATTTATGATTGATCTATAAACATAAGCCTTTTATTTCTAAACAAATATTTTTCTTCTTCTGTTGGTTTAAGGGGCGACTTACTATTAATGTAATTGCGCCCTTATTCACATTTTCCGTATCAATATACCCTTTTCAAGTAATAATTTTAGACATTGCAATGGCGTTACTTTCTGTTATATGGCGAGTTATATAAATATTGCTTTAAAAAATACTAAGCTGATTTTTTTAAAAATATTTTTTAATACGTGTATGCATATTGATTTCAATGTGCGTAATATGTTACTCTGTCAATAAATTGGATTTTTGTAGTGTAATTTAAAAAATCACTAATGTTTTGATTAAATACATGTTGGATGCATTTATATATATTTGTATGCGTCTCTTGTATGGACTTGCGTAATGCATTCCCACTTTTTGACATGGTTCCTCGCATAAGATCCGTTTCCATCATCATATATTACATATTATATCCACTAATAATAGAATAAATGCTACTCTAGTTTCTGAGCATTGAAAGGGAGAGGGAACTGTCTCCCTCGCACTTTCACTACCAGACAAATATATAATTACTGGCCTGATAATACATATAGTTTTAAATATCATTGAATAATTAAGTTATGAACCTAAAGCCACATCCTTAAAGGATCAATTATGCCAGGTCCGTAGAACTAAGACAAGTACTGCCCGAAATAGAAAAAAAAGTATATTAAATTTGTCACTGGCCTGCTGTCCTGGTAAGCCTTGATGTTTCATACTAATCAAATTCAAGATATATACTGATATCTGCGAGTACCCCAATAACGCCCCGGTGTATTTGGGGCACTCGCTCCTAATTTTTGTCCCTAGTGTGTGTGTAAAAATAGAATTTACTGAAAAAAAAAATGATATCAGTATTTAGTACATAAAAAATATGTTTTATATACAACATCTAATAGCAAAACATCAGTATACTTAAGATGTAAATAGAAAATACTATAATGTCTGGCTGACATGATTCGGCCAAACTCGTCAGCAAAGCATAAAACATAAAATCAAATATATACATACAGATACAACAAACGACTACGGCAATAAAAAAAAATTGATTACTAATGTAACACACCTGTTTCCTGTAAATATAACATTATAGGGTGAAATGTGTTTATGTTACCTGATAACAATTTTTTAAGGAGAAATTTGTTACCCCCCTTTTTCTTAGTGAGTCAAACAAGCTTTTTCTCTGCAAATTATATTTTGGACATTCGTATATAAAGTGTATTACGTTGTCTATTACATCGTGACAAGTACTACATTTGTCATCTTTACTTTTCCCAAGAGTGAACAGATATATGTTAATATTAATATACCCACTACTTATCTTATACAACGATGTTTCTCTTACCCTATCTATCTTTGAAATTTACAGTGTCCTGTACTTCAAACAAAGTTCTTCCTTTACCTCAAACATGTTTGTTTTAGTAAGGTGTTACACATATTCTTAATATCTTGTTTATATACTCTGGTGTTTATATCAGGGTTTTGTTGTAAAAGGGCTGTTTTGCCTCCTTGTCAGCTATATTTTAAATTCCCTTATACTCTCTTTATGATAGGCCCGAATGCAGCGTGATGAAAATATCGAAAAATCAAAAGCACTGTTATTTTTGGTTTTCCCTGTTGCTTAGTTTTTTTCTGAGTTGTAACAAAAGAATGTCATAATAATAAAATTTCAGTTTGATACTTTTACCAAATTCAAACAATATATATAAAGAGCATAATCTTGATAGCTGACAGCTTTGGTCAACTCGTAGTTTGTCAACTTAACATACTCTACTATATGCACAAAATTACATACATTGCTTGAAGTTTCAAAGATTCAGACACGTTATTGAAGTTCAAAAAGGCACAATATTTAATAATTTTCAATATTTCTAATACATTTTTGTGTAAAAATGAAAACGGCGCAGATATAGAAACTAGGACAATCGAATAATGCTATCAATTGCCAATTTTATTAGACCGGTCCCAATTGAACGGAAGAAAAGGCTAATCAAAACATTGTTAATACTGTGCATGCAGTGATTATCTATTTTTCACAAATTTCTAAATTACACAATTCCAGTGTGATTACTTTAAATTCCTATGGGTATTAATTACTATCACCGGTATTTATATATGACCGTTGTAAGGGTAATGATCACAAGACTTATTACATAGTGTATACATTGCATTAAGTGTGTGTCATATTCATATCCTTTTGAATATTAATGTGTTCTTTTCATTCGCATTCATTAGAGTGCTTAAATCAATACATTTTTATTTTCATTGAGAGACAAATACATTTATATAATCACATTTGGAAAGACTGCCTCAAGTAAATAACCAGAAAAAAGATCCATATTTTGGATGATTTAAATTTCAACAGCACTATAGTACTCCTGGCCCTTATCACTGTATCATTTTCACAATGAGATACATGCAATATTCTCAACAATAAAATATCAGCCTCGGTAGTACACTTATTTCTTGGCAAGTTTTTTTCCAGCAGACGTCATTTCACGTCTGTCCTATTTTACGATATTTTCATATTTGCAATTTCGGCCCCTTTTATCTCATGAAAGGTACATGCACTGTGAAATGCAGATTGGAATTTTTTTAAGAATGAATAGCACATAGAAAGTAGCCCCATCAAAATCCGATAAATAATCAAGATTATGTAGTCAAATATGTGTAACACTCAATTTAACCCTTGTTTGGCCTCTTTCAGAAACGAGCCGGGCAAGGAACATAAAAATTAAATCCCAGGTTTTAAGCTTCATACTAAAATCTTCCCCTTCAACCAAGGATTTGCTGTCCACCGACGTCGACTGTGTCATACCCTTATACGAACGCAATTTAAAAAAAGACTAGGAGACCAATTCCAGTTGCTACAGAACTGCAACAAAGACTTCTGTATTACAAATGTAAATAATAATGTAATAGATTGACACTTATTAGAGCCAAGGCATCATGGAAATGAAATCATTGGTTCAAAATTCTGTTTATATTTGGCCAAAGAGAGAAATGACTAAATACCGAAGTTACTGTGAATTTAAATTCTGCATATGCGCATTTCGACAACTTATGTCTCTTCAGTGCAGATAAAAATCTAAACGTTTGGAAGACCAATAACTCAAAGATGTTTATAAACTGATAGAGAACAAATAACCAATATGATCTAGAGGTAAAGCCAAAATCAGCTAATTGATTGATTGATTGGTGTTTTACGCCAACTTCAGCAATATTTCAGCTATATTGTGGCGAGAACTGTTGGGTTTATTGAACAATTTTAATAAATACATAAAATATTAATATCAAACCATATAGCTTTATACAAGTAAAACAGATGTGTAAAATGTTAAAAAACATAATAGTAATTTTTGGTTTAACAATAAATATATTAGAAATTAGAAACTTGTTTAAAATTGATCCATTTAAATCTTACTAAATAAATTGATTGCTTTTAAAAATTGAACGATTTTGTCGCCAGCGACGTTTGTAAATAGGTCTTTAAAGACCAAAATCAGCTAAGGACAGACCTTTGCATGAGGGAGATACTCCTTAGTTTTCAACACAATTTACAAAGTTTGGATATTGCAAGGTTCCAAATAGAATCAGCTTTCGGGTCAGCACCGAAGTACTGACTACTTAGCTGGTGAATACCCTCGGAGACTAACAGTCCACCAGCAGTGGCATCGACCCAGTGCTAACAAATGACTAAATACCGAATTGAGTTTCAGAAACAGTATGGTGTCTTTGATAAACGAAGAATATATTAGTAACATTATCAGGAGTCCATGCAGAAACATCTCCTGGTTTGTTGTTTTATTCTTTATAGAAGTTTCATTCAATGAATTAAAGCATTGACAAACAAGTTTTTGACAATTTGTCCCCTTTACACAAGTAGCATCAAAAATGTACTTTTGCAATGGGAAATTTCACTTGTCGAACTTTTTTATACCTCGCCCAAACATCCATACGAACTATAGCCATCTCTTGGCTTCCATCGTCGGCGTTGTAAGCATTTTTTTTTCTAATCAACATGATAAATTTGGAGGACCGACTGGTTGATGTTAATGGACGATATGGATCTATCCTTTGAGCTCACCTGGCCAAGGGAGCTTTGCCATCACTCGGCGTCCGTCCGGTAACTGTAATACAAAGATCAGATCTTCTCTTCTGAAACTACTGGACCGAAACTTGGCCTTATTGATCACCAGGGTGTGCACTTTCAAGTTTGTGATTTTTGTGTCCGTAGACCAGACAACATGGCTTTGCTCAAGTGTATCTTACAGCTGTGATTATAAAAGCAAGTAAGAAAAAAAAAGAAAAAAAGAAAGCGAGTAAATATGTAAAATTAATTATAAGCTAAAAAGAGTAAAGTACATTATAAATGAAACGAGTTGATGGGAAATTTGACTTTAATAAGTGTTTGGGTGTGAGAAATAATAAGTGTTTGGGTGTGAGAAAAGTATAGTCTACAATTTGCACATGAACTAATGAAGGGATTTGGAGTAAATGTGCATGGGACAAAATCCCTGTAAATACATGGTAAGATGAAGCAAAAAGGAACAACGCTTTCATTGTTGTTCTTCATCTCGAAGTCACCATGAGGCCTTCAACAAAGAGAAAGCACTCCTTCCTCACAGTAAGTTCAAAGCAAACTGAATCATTTAAGTTAACTTGACTTTTAAACTTAAATAAAGTCAACTGATCACAATGCTTAGACAAACTTGAAATAAATGAATTTGGCTGAAAACATCCACCTTTTATACATCAGTATAGTAAATATTATTAGAGATATCTTCACTGGCCCTATAAACGATAATACTGTCATTATCATACCATATATCATACTATGTAACTTGTAACCAAAGTAACATTTATAAATTACAAATAAAGTCAACATTAACACGTGTCTTGAGAAACATTTCCAATCCTAGATCAAACTTTTAAGAATATCTGTTTAAATTGAGAGACAATGAACCCTGAAATACATGTTATCAGTGGCAAAAGAAATAAACAGAATAAACACAGAATAAACGTGGAGAAGACAAGAGCTGTCGCCGAATGGTAGCAAGTTATACCCCCGCTCATTGAACCCTGAATCTATATGGTACGTGCAAAAGTAAGTGTGTATGGACACATTACAAGTGTGGACACAATACAAGTATTTAAACAGTTGCAGAGAAAAATAAGATGCAAATCTAAGGATGCGGGACATAAAGATAGAAATGCAGTTTGTCAGTAAAGTAGTATTTCAATATGCCTGAAAAGGGGAGACGCAGTATAGTACCCCATGCTGAAGCTCCATGCTAAATATAAAGTGGCTGTGAAATGTGGTTGCCGAGAATAGTATGACAAAAAAGTCACATTTTGAAAAATTGGGTAAAAAAAATGCAAAAATTCGGTAAACAGGAAGTAGCCCTGCATTATTACCAAAAAGGGGAGACGCAATAAACTAAACAATACTGAAGCCGAATGCGAAATATCAAAAGGCTGGGATGTGTAGTTACCAAGAAAAGTGTGACGAAAAGTCCAACTTGGAAAGTGAAAGTAAAAAAAAATCATGAAGTGGGTAAAAAGAAAGTAGAAAAGCAATATTGCCGAAAAGTGGAGGCGCAGTATAGGACCTCCTACTGATGCACCATACCAAATATCAAGTGGCTGTCATGTGTAGTTGCTGAGAAAAATACTACGAAAAGTCAGGATTGTGAAAATAAAAGTAAACAAGATTGCTACGCGTAGCTATGTCCCCCGCCGCCGCAGTAAAGTCGATAAAGTCCTATAACTCATGCAAAAGTTTGCGAATCAAAATGGCAGCAGGATATGATCAACTGCATTAGGTTGCAAATAGCCAAGCAAAATTTCAAATGTGTCCACAAAGTCTTCCTATGTTGTAGTATGCATAAAGTCGATAAAGTTCCATAACTCCCGTAAAATTTGTCCAATCAAATTGGCAGCATAATATGATCAAGTACATATGGTGGCAAATGTTCACACAAAATTTAAGGATAATCCGTTCAGTGGTTTCCTAGGAGTTGCGCCCACAATGTGTTCCTAAGCTGTAGCATGCGTTAAGTCGATAAAGTCCCATAACTCCTGTAAAATTTGACGAATCAAAATGGCTATGCGATATGATCTTGTACATAAGTTGACTAACAATCCTGTAAAATTAGAATGAATTCGGACTAGCAGTTTCTGAGGAGTTGCGTCCACAAGATTTGTAATTGTATAACAATGTGGAAATAATCAAAGTCCCATAACTCCCACAAAATTTTAGAAATCAAAATGGCTATGCGATATGATCTAGTTCTAATGGTGACTAACAATCCTGTAAAATTTGAATGAATTCTGGCCGGCGGTTTCTGAGGAGTTGCGTCCACAAGACTTGCCATTGTAAAACAATGTGGAAATAACCAAAGTCCCATAACTCCGATAAAATTTGACGAATCAAAATGGCGATGCGGTATGATCTAGTACTAATGGTGACTAACAATCCTGTAAAATATGAATGAATTCTGGCCAGCGGTTTCTGAGGAGTTGCGTCCACAAGATTTGCCATTGTATAACAATGTCGAAATAATCAAAGTCCTATAACTCCAACAAAATTTGACGAATCAAAATGGCGATGCGATATGATCTAGTACATATAGTGACCAACAATCCTACAAAATTTGAACAAAACCTAATACACGGTTTCCGAGGAGTTGCGTCCACAAGAAAGTGTGACAGACAGACGGACGGACGGACACACGGACGCAGACCATTACTATGTCCCACCGTCGCGGTGCGGCGGGGGACAAAAAAGTTACAAAGTCAGTAAACAAGAAGTGGTGATTTGATATGGCCAAAAAGGGGAGGTGCAGTAAAGGACCTCCTACTGATGCACCATACCAAATATCAAGTGGCTGTCATATGTAGTTGCTGAGAAAAATGTGACGAAAAGTCAGGATTTTGAAAATGAAAGTAAAAAAGTCACAAAGTTGGTTAACAGGAAGTGGTGATTCAATATTGCCTTAAAGGGGAGGCGCAGTATAGGACTTCGTACTGATGCTCCATACCAAATATCAAGTGGCTGTCATGTGTAGTTGCTGAGAAAAATGTGACGAAAAGTCAGGATTTTGAAAATGAAAGTTAAAAAGTCACAAAGTCGGTAAACAGGAAGTGGTGATTCGATATGGCATAAAAGGGGAGGCGCAGTATAGGACCCCATATTGATGCACCATACCAAATATCAAAAGGCTGTCATGTGTAGTTGGTGAGAAAAATGCGACGAAAGTACGTGTGACGGACGGATAGACGGAATGACGGATGAACGGACAGAGGTAAAACAGTATACCCCCCTCCTTCGGAGCGGGGTATAATAACAGGAAACACCTACAATGGTCGAAAACTACTATCAATCTACCTGGGGACTACACAAGAAAATAAAAAGACAAAGGTAGACAACGATATGAACCCGGGATGGCCGGAGTTGGTACCGGCACTAGTAATAGCTGGCGGGATATCAAAACCGGTTTATTGGTACCCAAACCTCCGCTTCCTCTATCTCGTTTTGAAAAAGATAAGACAAAAATTTTATTAGAAGTCCTTTTGGTGTTAGTAGGTTGCCACATAAGCACTCAGTTCTAACCTGAAAGATGCTTAAAAGGGAAAAATCTTACCGGATATATCTAGTGTTGTTTGATGACCACTACGGACAGAAAACAAAGAAATGGATGAGGCTAGAACACATTACAAGCGCCACTCGGCATGAGGAAAACAAAAGGAGGAAATAATATTATGGCAGGTATTTGAAGAAATTGAACAGAAAAGGCAACACAGAGAAAAGAACCTCCTTGTGACATACAGTGATGCAGTTGAATCTTCTGATAAAGAGGCTTTAACACACATCGGAAAACGAATACCGAAGCAAGAACGAGGAAAGGGGAAATTCTAAAATTATATTAATCCAATGTTAGAGTAAATTTGTTGGGGTAGGGGTAAGTTTTATTGAATTATGATGCTTATATTACCTAAAAACCGCCATTTTTGTCATGGTTGTAAAGCGAATACATTGAGCTTTCAATTGATACCTAGGTTTAATGATAAGTGTTTACTAAAAAATTAAACTAGACAAAAGAAAGACAAAACTTAGTAAAAACGAAAATATTCAAAGATCCATTTATTTGGTCTGTTTGAAAACAAAATTTTGGTCGTTTAAAGTACGTTAGCATCGTGTTAACATGTTTTAAATTCAAGAAAATAGATTGAAAAACTTGTACAATTTTTAGAATCTGGATTTGAGATGCACTTCGGGTTCTCTAGACCATCAAACTTACGCAATACCAATGAAAATATCAAATTTTTCGTCAATATTTCATTGGGGTAGGGGTACTTTTAAATGCGCTATAGAACGTATTTGGGCATAGGAATTGTAAAAACTTAGCTCATACAATAAGCAATCATTTGATAGCACGTTTTTATAACTGGGAAGCATTTGGTCAACAATTTGAAGCAACCGAAAGAAAAACTTGATTTCCAAAATTTCGGTAGGAGGGTCTAAAAATGGGATCAATTCCACAAGTGCGTGCAGCTTATGCACGTGTTAACATGTTTTATTTTGAAGGGGGGAGGTAGGTGGAGTAAAAACAAGTGTGGACCCAAATTGATGTCTCGCCCTTCCGTAATTGGTCGCAAAATTGATGTGAAAACTCGAACTGACTAAATCAGAAAACTTAACATGTTCTCTAGACTGTGAAATTAGGGTAACTGACAAAAGCAATACAGCAGACTAGCTGTCATGTATAACCTTAAACCAAAATGCCAAATATCAGTGACATGCCACTGATACATACTAAAAACCAAACATGTATACTAAAACATGAAAATGAAGTCAAGGGCTAAAGCCAAATAACAGGCTTTCATTTTCCATGTAAGAGAAACCCAATACCAAATATTATTGACCTTACATTAATATATACTGGGATCTTACCATGATTACTTGACCGTGAAATCGAGGTCACAGAAAAAGCCAAATAGCAGACTGTCATGATATACCCAAGATCAACCTATTTACCAAATATCATTGACCTATCATTATAATTACTGAGAAAATGACAATCATAAAAACTTAACATGCTCACTAGACCATGAAATTGAGGTCAAAGACAAAAGCCATGACAGACGTCATGCACTATCTAGGACCAACCTACATACCCTATATTATTGACCTACCGCTTATAGTTACTGACATCGATTCAGGTATCGGGTTCTCACAGATGATTAATTTATAAAAATGTTTGAGCTGTGAATGATGTGTATTAAGACAAAACTTACTAAGGAGAAGGTACGTTTTTGAGGCTGATTTGGCCCTGTAATTTGGTCGAATTTACATAATTGTACTCCAGCGTTGTTGATTGCATATTTTAAACCTCGGAGGCGTAGCTCTCAGAAAATATAAACGTTAGAGTTAGTGTAATAACACTCTGTGATTATGACGTCATCAAAACTGAGGTCATTTTGTGGATTTTCTGTTTTTATAGCAGAGATGGGCTTAATTTGTTTATATATTTTTATGTCATGAATATCTTGAAGTTGATGAATATGATGATGCTAGTACAGAATATATTGAGGAGTCAGATGAACCAGCACTTGGGCCCACGTTAAGAAAACTTGATAATTCAAACATTGATGGATTTATTGACAAAAAAAGATTATTGCTTGTTTACAAAGAATGTCTAATGACCCTGGCAACTACAGTAATTAAGAAGACATGTACAGTAGCACAATGCAAAGCACAGGTTGATATGAAAACGGACATAATTGGATCCGCATTGTATATAACATGGGTAAAAAAAAAACAAAAAAAACATGGGTAAGAATAATAATAGCCTCATTGAGACTGTGGACATGTCTTCCCATGCGATAATGTACACTATAAACAAAAAAATTACAGAGATGATTATGTTTATTACGTCAATATTCGCCGTGTATCAATGTAGCCAATTTGTTGGAATCTAGTATATAAATCAAACGACAAATGATAAATATATCTGTTTAAAAGATTTTATATATGTAAAAACTAAAGCCTATAAATCTATTCATTCACCTAACTGTTTTAAACTTCCGTACTAGATGAAAATATAAATAATATTTAGCTACTTTGAAAATTTTGATCATTGTTACACATTTCTTTTACTATTTCAGGCTTGCCATGATGGCCACTTTTTCATAAGTGGTGTTCCTAACCTCTTCTAACGCTACATAGTCTGATTTCATGCTGGCATCAGCCTCGCTTGTGTCTGGTCCAAGAATATTTTCCTTTTTGCCCAGGCCTTAAACCTACCAATTTAGCGTATCTCCACCTTCTACAAAATCCAAAGAACATAAATTGTGCCTGGTATAGACCAATGTTGGGAACAGAGGACAAATATTATTTATTTGATACTATGTTACGTTTGTAATCTCAAATACGTCGGAGAGATTAATCAACTGTAACCGAAGAGCATGAATCTCCCTACAAAATTGACTCATGTTAACTACGGGACCTCTAGCACTTCAGCCACCCACCTAACCGAATGAGCTAAAGAAATATTCCATTAGCTCAGTCGATTTTTACTGGATATATATCTACTTCCTACTACAACGTAGGTAGGCTGTCCTGTCAAACTCCCCCAACCTCGAGTCATCATACATGCTACGTATGACTCTCAGCACAAATCACACTCAAACCCTGGTTAGCTCCATCTAACCACCGTGGGTTTTTTTTTTTTTTTTTGCTGGGCGCCAAATGTGGAGTTTCATTGGAATTTGTGCATGGATTCATTGGACTGGAAGTTTTGGAAATTTCATGTTTGTTTTCATTGTCGGGTAAGTCATTTATTTTGTTTGTTCTCCTACTGTTGCTTGCTGACTTGATTTATTACACTCTTCATTTTCAGAATCTATTCCTGAATTGAAAAGATAACTTGGTGTAAAGGTCCGAATTAGTGCCGAACCGAAATGACTGACGGCATACATAATTTTTCGAGCGGACGCCATTGAAATATTTGTCTGAGAATGCAAATTTCACTTAAAATTTGGTGTTCTTTTCAGGTCTACGAAATATATTTTGTAGTTTTAATGGGTCTATCGTATTCTAAATCCCAGACGAACCCCCAGTATATAACGGGACGCAAAGGATGCTCTTGTTCTTGTCGCCCGTTCTCAGGTTCTCATTTTAAATAAAATACGATATATGTAAAGTTATCGGTTTATTAGTATACTTTATAACATAATGTACAATACATTAGAATGTTGTCCCTTTCTTTGTCTGTGTTCCTACCTAGACAAACTTTAAATTACGAGCTTTTCAAAATATTCAACTGCTTTTTGTCCCCCGCCGCACCGCGACGGTGGGACATAGTAATGGTCTGCGTCCGTGTGTCCGTCACACTTTCTTGCGGACGCAACTCCTCGGAAACCGTGTATTGGATTTTGTTCAAATTTTGTAGGATTGTTAGTCACTATATGTACTAGATCATATCGCACCGCCATTTTGATTCGTCAATTTTTATAGGAGTTATGGGACTTTGACCATTTTTAGCAATACTATACAACTGGAGATCTTGTGGACGCAACTGCTCTGAAACCGTGTATTGAATTTTGTTCAAATTTTGTAGGATTGTTAGTCACTATATGTCCTAGATCATATCGCACCGCCATTTTAGTTCGTCATTTTTTATAGGAGTTATGGGACTTTGACGATTTTTAGCAATACTATACAAATGGAGATCTTGTGGACGCAACTCCTCGGAAACCGTTTATTGGATTTTGATTGATTGATTGATTGAATATTGTTTAACGTCTACTCAGCAATATTTCAGCTATATCAAGACGAGAACAAGTTTGTTGATAAATAATCACTTTGGGGTATGGAAATGGCCATGGGACGGGAAATTCTGACTGCCACTGGAAAAGTAGGGTGAAATCGTCAAGG